>CM055280.1:39597751-39813332 GCA_029237695.1 Conchocele bisecta | reverse complement strand
CCATCGCTCTGTGTAGCAAGTGTTACTACGTGAGCGGTGATGGAAAATCTAAGCACTCGGCCAAGGGGATGTCGAAGAGATCTAACGATCTGACTTGGGGAAGGTATAAGAGTGCTCTCGAAGGGGGTAGGGATATGGCGGAGAACAGGGGTTTCCGAATGATTAACGGGGTGATGAAGACGTACTGTCAACAAAAATTAGGACTCTCGGCGTACTACGACAAGAGGAGAGTGATGGAAGACGGATTACACACCGAGCCTATAGGATAGGTAAAAAAAAAAAAAAGAACTCTGAGAGAATACTAAAGACTGACGATCCGGGGGTAGCTGGGTGTCAGAAGGCACCGCAAGAAGTTCTTCGCGAACAAACCCTCGAGATGGCCCATCATCCAAATAGTAGTGCACGGGCTCATCGGGCTTGGTAATAGATCGATCTAGATGATATACATTGAGAGACCACACGGGATCAGTCGCGCGGCGGCTGCCACCTTCGAGCTCTCCCGGTTGATAGAGGTACCGGACGTCAATATCCGATGGAAGCCGTTGCTCCTCTAAACCAATGGGTCGCCCGCGCGAGACGGCAGAGGGCTCGCTCGTCACCCTTTTAAACTTGATACCATCTACGGGCTTCTTACCTATCAATCTGGTCACCTCTCCGTTCAATGCGGAGACCACGGCGGGCAGTCTGGCCACCCACTCGGTCGATCGCGAATGAGGGTCTACAAGTTCTTTAGCGTATTGGTGTCCGAACAGTCTCTCAGCCAAGGTTCGATTGAAGCGCTCCACGATCCCCTGGTTCCGGTGGATGTTGACGCGGCCGCGTCTGACAGAAACGTCGTGCTTAGACAATAGATGAGAGACCGCGCCCATGAACTCGCGGCCGGGATCGACCTGGAGAAGATTCGGCCATTTGAGAGGACTCCTCTTATATATTCGAGAGAGAGCCTCGGCCACCTCCTTAGACTCTTTAGTGGCCAACGGCTCAGCCCCCTTATAACGACTCGCTACGTCAACGATTGTCAGCGCATACTTGTACGTCTTACGACCGACGCGATCGTGAGGGAGAAACAGGAGATCCGCTTGGTGAACTTGGTTCGGTACCGGCACGTCGAATTTCGGGCGCGGAATATTGTGAGGCGCGGGTAAATAGATCTGCCAGATGGCCTGCTTCTTGAGCCATTCCTTGACAGCGTTTTCTGAAACCTTGGTCGCCGCCGCGAGGTTCTTGATGGCAGCGAGTCCCTTCCAGTAGCCGCGGGGGCTATAGTACATGTTCGCTAGCTTGCGCGTTAAACCTTTGTTGGAAGTACAATCGCGATTGGGGGTTAAGTTCTGAAGGAACTTGGGAAAATCTAATCCCCCAGGATTGGTGGAGGAATCTAACATCCGCTTTGCGAAAAGGGTGGCCGCTTTTTCGTCCTCCCGCCACGTCTCGAGAGAATCTCGGGCCAGACGAATCATACCCTTTGCACCAACCATGCGGTGTTTAAGGGTAGTGTAGCCTACATCAATCATAGCAAAATAAAGTTTGTCAACTGACATCGTTCTATATATATATATTTATAAAAAATGTTATTTAAAATAATTAATTTAAAATCTCGATTGAATATAGTAGCCGACGAGCCCCACCACACCCATTTCCATGACGATGAACGCGATCTCGCGGTCTTTTTGGGGATCTGACGGTACATAGAAATCTGAAAGTTGGGGCTCGCGATTCAGCGGCGCGAGACTTTTCTGTGGATATGCCAGCGCATACTCGCGGTTGGCTTCTTCAACGTTCTGAAAAGTTTTCGCGGCGAAGCTCTTCATTGACCCAGTCCAGATGGGCGGTTCGTTTTTTCGACCACGCCTCCTTCGCGCTATTGAGTTGTTCTACAACTAAATCGTGACGCTTACGCTCCTCATCCACCTAGGGCGATCCTCCTAGGGCCATCTTTGATAGTCGAGCATACCCGATACTGAAACCCGATATCACCACGGCGTGATAAAGCGCATTCACTAACATTTTACCATCTTGTTCAGCCATTATAATTATTGCATATAAAAGGGGTCGCGATCAATGTTTAAATGGGGCGCATCCAATCGCGATTGGTGTTTCGTAACTTTCTTCTGAACACTGGCTGGTTGTTTTTTCGATAATAGGGGGTATTTCCACACGCACAGGGCACCAACAACTGCCAGACCACCACCAACAACCCAACTCAATTCACGAATTTGGGTTCAATCGGATTCGCCCAACCTCGATTGGGTGTTGAGTGTGCTTCCAATTTGTGAATTGGGGGTGTTGTTGTACTCAACTGTCTTCCTTAGATGTTTTGCTGTCTCCGTCCCCGATTGCAACGATGTTTAGCCTCTCGAAGCTCGGCGAGTATTTTATCTTGTTTAACTTTTCGGGTGGCAGCCGCCGCCCGCCAGCTGCCTGTCTTTTGGGATTTTTTTATATGCGGTATGTCATCCAGTGGCGGAGTAACACTCGGGTTCGATTGTGTTGGAGCAATCGGGTTCAACTCCGTCACTCTCGCGGGTGTGTCTTGTGTCATCATTTATGATATTAATATTAGGGCTTATAGTTCGTGGGCATATATGTCCAAATTGACAGTGTTTTACCCGTGGTCAACGCGGTTGTCAGCGGAGCTAAGTACATTCCAAACTTGTGATAAATTGAGCAGCAGGCTGTTCTAAGAGTGTGACCTATAAAAGGATCAGTCTCTAGATCGTCAATCAATCCCGCGGTGTTTGGTATAGGGAGAAGTATACTAACGGCGGTTGCGTACAAATGAATAGCCGCCGATCCGAGAGTTTTTGTCATCTCCGCACCTAACCTTGATTCGTATCGCGCATACATTTTATCGATTTCCGCATCTGACATCTTATCCACCTGAAAAACTGAGAGACGCCTACCGAGATAATGCCCCAGCAACCAGCGCAGCTAGCCGCTCTCGTCGCGCCGCATTTTCATTTTCATTCGGAGTCGTTGCACTCAACCCAATACCAACCGCCGTTGGAGTTGGAGTTGATTCCGATTGCTCTGTCGGATCATTATCTTTCAGGATGTTGGCAGTCGGAGTTGAGGTTTCTTCCATTAACTGATTAAGAATTTTTCTTAAAATTAATTTAACTATTCTAACAAGTCTCATCACTTTAACATATTGCCAAGTGCACCACCCGATACTTATGATCACCATTATGCTCGCAACAAAGCTCGCAGCGGAGCACCAAATTGTTAACATTGTTAACCATTGTTCAGCATTTGTTCAACATTTGTTAAGCATTTGTTCAGCATTGTTCAGCAATTGCTAATTTTCTTAAAATTAATTGTTAAGCATTTAATCGGCAATTACTAAACGAGCGTTAAGTAATTGCTAATTAATTATTAATTAATTGATAACTTCGTAAGCAGTTGGTTGATCAGTCTTTAGCAAAAGCTTGGCATGCTTAGTTTCCGAAAGCATCTGTCGAACCTCCAGGCGCTCCTCGCGCGTTGGGATAACGTCATTCTCTCGAAGACAGTCATCGAATGAGTCTCGGTCCTTGCAGTGAAAGAGGGCGACCCATTTCGTTTGCTCGCGCAGATCCTTGAGGACGGCGTTGTACTTTTGAGTGGATATCCATACGCTTTGCCTAGCATGGCGGCCAGAAAATGCGAGCTCGGAGAGCATGTCCTTCTTTTTGGTCATCGCCGCCTTGGCTGAGCAATCGTCAATCACGTATAGGGTGGGCTCACCCTGGAATCTTTGGTATAAAGCACGCAACCAATCGTGAAGCCTATCACCGGGGTCAATAACGTATACCTCAGGGTCGGTCCATATCCACGGGCGCCGCTGATAAGTATCGTTGTGCCGCACAGTGGGACACAGGATCACAATATGACGAAAGGCATCGCGGTGGTAGGAGCCCTCGAGCAAGTCTAGGATGAAAAAACCGTTTTTCCACATCCTGTCTGCCCACATATTATGGCAGAGTGAGCATCTCCAATCGTGAATTGGTATTGATTGTTAATTTTCTTAAAATTAATTAATAAATCGTTAGATTTAGTAGAGTGCTGAGACGTATCGACCATCTTCGATGTTGAGTTGTGCGTCTGTAATTATATATAAGTACACGTTCAATGGCCCGGCTCCGTCCGCCTCTTTGGTTATCTGGATCGTCACACCCTCGCTAGCGTTCTCAACTTGGCGTCCGTTGCCGTGTATTTGGTATTCAGGAACTCCGCGAGGGAGACGGCCGAGAGATGCAGGTCTTTGGCAACTGCTGCAACCTCCGGAGAGCGCTTAGAGCCGGCAGCAAACTGCTTTCTTACTTCGTCCCACTGCTGGTGCGCGCGAAGACCCGCGCTGTAGAGTTGATTGGGTACTCCCTCGATCGTCACCTCTACCTTCGTGATTTTGGGGTTATAGAATTTGTCGTTTTTCTAGCACCGAACGCGAACCGAGCATACTCGAACAACATCAGTATACCTTTCATCGAGCGGGCGGGTACGTTGACATTAATATTCCACAATGTGTCGCCTTTGTCTTTCGTCATCTTGCGATGGCGAAGAACTCGGTCGTAAAGTATGGCAACGCGCCCTGCGTACTGGGTTCTGATCAATCGCGCGAGTTGGTCGGGCATCGTGACCATGTCGTACTCCAGCGAAACATTATCGATCGTATACGTCGATAACATGTCGTTGGTTATGAGAACTCGGCCGTAGTCATTGAACGTTAGTTCGTATTCGAGGCGGTCAGCCAAAGCGCTCTGATAGTAGGGCATGTGACTCTCCAGCAACTCAAAGTCGAGCGGGATGTAGAAGCGGTTGCCGTAAGTGCCCGCGACCGCGTTGTCGCTCGCGTTGTTATCTACCTTGTTACCAGCCCCGATTCTAAGTTTGGTTACGTTCTTATTTTTGCTGGTGTCAATACCCTGATAGACAGCGTTTTCGCGCTCTTGCGCCGTCATCCATGACACAATGGTAGACGTCGCTGTCATCGATCAACATCACCTCATTACCAGAAATCTTTATCATGGTCTTCTTGACTATGGCGCGACCCAGGTTCTGAACGACGGTTCGGTTCTCGTCCGTCGACGTCAGCGAAATAGTGAAAGCGAGGCGAACAGTCCCCGGCACAATGACGTCGTTAGCTCCGAGGTTGGGGAAGCGGACCAAGAGCTGCTGGTTCTGGTCGATCGTCGATGGGTTGTTCGTAATAACGACACTCTGTCTCACGCCTTTTGCCCCGAGGGGCTCACGCAGTCTGCGGTATGGATTGAGTTTGCGACCGTATTGACTCGAAGACATAATTTAGTGAAACTATATTAAACCCGTATGGCTTTGTCTTTAATACATAATTAATTTTAAGAAATTATAAATATGGCTGATTACGATAATGACATGTATGAAATCGGCAGAGACGATTACCTCGATGCGGATGATGATGACATAGATGATTATAATGACGAAACGCCCTTGATACAGCCTCCAGTTCCAATCCAATCGCAATCGGGGGAATTAGGTGGCGCTACTACTAGTCAAAGTCGGGAATTACTCGAGGGAGCTGTAAACGACTACTACAACAGTTTGGCAGAAAAAGGTCTGGTCCCATCTGTCGGTCGCGACTACTCCAAGTTCAAATTTGATCTGAACGGTAGATTGCGACTAAAAGCAGCATCAAATATCCCAATTGGAAGAGGGGTAAAACAATTATGCCGACCCGCGCTGTAGAGGCCCTACAGTCTACCAACGAAACGATGGCGAAAACGGCCTCTGCGATAGAAACGGTCGAGCTCAACGAACTCCCTCAAATAGCCACCGACGCTATTAACACGATGGAGACCACGTTCGGCGAAAACGAAATACTCGACGATGACCCACTGTTACCTCTTCTCGAACTCCGGGGACTCGATAAGACTCTGCAAACGGTCCGGGACGAACTGGTCCTTAACCTCTCCAAACTCTCGTCGCTGGATGAACATATCGCGTTAGAAGAAAGAAAACTGAAGGAAGCGGGTGACGATAGAGAATCTACCGAGCGGATCACCGAACGCCTGCAGTCGTTGCGAGATGAAAGAGCAGCTCGTTTGGAGGCTGCATCGACTAACCGTGAGGCTCTCCGCACCCAAATAAGTCGGATCCGCGAAACAATCTCGAGGGTCCTGCACGAGGAGATGACACTCGGTGAGCATCTTCGCACTCTGTTCAGAGAGCAGGGTGTCACGATAGCAAGCATCCTCGTTGCTATCAGCATGACTATATCGACCATCGTTCTAGCTTTCACTGGTGGTGCAGCGCCACCACCCGCGCCAGCACCCACACCACCACCACCCGCGCCATCAGGCGGAGCCAAGGAGTGGGTAAAAAAACAACTAAAAGCCCTCGCCAGTCTCCTGGCTAAATTAGCCGAAAAGGCGGCTGCGGCACTACCTGGACTGATCGGAAGTATCGTTTCTTACTTGCTATCTATATTATCAAAAACGGCCGGATGGCTAGCCAAAAATACCTGGGCTTTAATCGTGGCAATCGCCGGTCTCCTACTATTCTTCGCCAGAGAGTTCCTAAAACCAAAGCGTAAATAATCCGATCGCCACGAGGGCAACGACGAGCGCTAATTTCTCCTCCTCGTGTGTTGTGCTTCCAAGGTGTTTCAACATTGTTGATGATTGGATTGGGGGAACTCGATGGTGCATCCAATTTACTAATTGGGGGTACTGGGTTCGATTGTGTTGAGGGAGGTGTATCCATTTTGTGTTTTGGGGGTTTTATGAAATCGGTTCCACTTACAACTCCGCTCCCAATCATCTTGGGTGGGAGCTTGATGATATCCGTGTTCACGTTACCGTTGTGGCCGATTTTTTGATTGGCGGTGGCGATTACGATCTGATTATTGTAACCATCAACCGGGTCGTCTCGTAGTATCATATGCTCGGCGCCATATATAAAGACCTATTCCAAATGCGTAGTCTACTGGAGTTCTGGCATTCTGCAAAACGGTCTTGATAATTCTGGATCGCCTTCTCCAGATCCACCCTAGCTGAGATGGCGTCCTCTACAAGTGCCAAGAATTGTTTTTGTGCATCAAACGCCGTTTCCCGTGCCCAGTATAGAACTGCGAGTTTGCTTCTGTGCGCCGAGGATGGCCCAGACGTACGTGCGAATGGAGTCGTTGACGCGAGTAACCCCGGCCTGCGTGAACCCTAGACCCTTATCTAACATAAATGTACCCCACGCGTTCTGAACCTAAGCAGCCTGCTGTATGTAATCGACGTGAGTCCGTTTCGGAGGTAACATTTTACAAGAAAACACGCCGCAGTGCCGACCTCCAGACACTTCCGGCCCGAAAGTCATAGTCGCGGGGTCAAAATTCCCGGCGTTCCGACTGACGATGTGGTCACCGGAGTGATCGTGTCTAAAATCAGTCTGCGTCCAATTCCCGGACTGGCCCCGAATGAGAACGTCCCCGAGGCCGGTGGTGGTAGGAAATGCTTTCTGTCTCCAGTCCGCGTCTTTTGAAACGTTAAATTCGTTACACAGTCTTTCAAACGCCATACGGTCGTATGCGTTGGAAATGGGATCCCAGGCGTCGTCTTGAGGTAGTGAAATACCTAGTTCTTTGAGAATCCTCCTAATAGTATAATACGCATGAAAGTTGTAAACACTTCGGAGCATGACATTCTTAGATGTCAGATGGTCTTTATGTGAAACTCCACACCCGGCTGTTGCGCACCATACAGCGAAATTTATTTGGTTCTGCCAAAACTGCATCGGTGTTGCTTTCCACCAGTTTACCACCTCCATCGTAGTAATCTTGGGCAGCCTATATTGTTCAAAGATGTTAGGGAAATTGGTGGCAAAGCCACTGTCCGGTCTAACCGTTACGGTTGGGTGTACAAGTTAACAACGTCTTTTTGCTTGTATTTACCTCCGACCGCGTACTTTGCATTAGAATTAAAGCTAAATGCTTTGGTATCCATTGAAAGATATTATTATGTTTGCTACTATCACTAATGTTCAAAAAGGGAGTTGTGAACTTCAAAAGTCAATCGACAACTGCTGCGAACAACGCCGGGTAGGCCTCAGATCAATCACGTTCACGGTTGGATGGCAGAATGTGGGGAAGAGTGAAGGGTTTTACTATGTGAAGGATGGACAACAATTAGGTGTAAAGCTGCCTCACGGACTGTGGGGAATAAGACAGCTCAAAGATTTTGTCAACTCAGAGCTTGACGGTATAATCAACCTCACAGTATCGAATGCTACCGGGCTCGCAACAATGACCATCAGCACTGATAATAAGGTAGTGGTCTCCCCGGGGTTGGGCATTCGACTCGGTTTTAGAGAGACATACTCCTCAAACAAAGGAGTGTTTACCCCGGGTGAGTACGTCGGTGATAACCCGGTGGACTTCGCCTTCACGAAAACTCTCAGGGTGCACCTGGATCGGGTGAACACATCGTACAACACGGTAGACGGCACTCCCAGCACATTACTGAAAACCATGCAAGCCAGCGACTGTTTCTATGGCGAGACTGTGACCTTAGACTTCCCACACACCGAGATGAAAGTTTTGGAATCGGGACATATCCACGAATTTACGGTCTCTATTCTCGATGATCAAGCGAGAAAGTTGAAAAACGATTACCCGATTTCGGTAGTTCTCGAAATTTCTAATTGAGTATAGGTGCCCAATATTATAATTAATTTTATTTTAATGAGTATATACGGACCAGGTAGTTCTTCCGATTGGGTGACAAATTCAAAGAATTTGGAACAGGCAGAAGGTGGATTCATCCCGACAGAGGGCGACTTTTTAACTACTGGAAAAATCAAGGCCCTGATAAATAAAACTATATCGAGGGTCACAAACGGGATTCACAGGAGTATATCAGATGTTAGAGTAGAAGTGCTGATGGCGACTGCACAAATTGAGGGAGTCCGAACGGATATTGAGAAAGATCAGGCAGCTTATGAGGTGTTGCTCTCAGAGGACTCTCTCAACAGAGAAGCGGCACTAAACGAACTAGGTAAAAAATAATTTCGAAAAGAGGCCCGGTTGGGGATTGATAAAGTCCGAGAAGACCACCAGGCGGACCTTACGGAGGCTTATGATGCGTTGCTCTTAAAGGACTCTCTCAACAGAGAAGCGGCGGTTGGTGAACTAGACAAAAAAATAACCGAATTTCGAAAAGAGGCCACGTCGGGTATTGAGAAAGCCCGAGAAGACCACCAGGCGGACCTTACGGAGGTTTATGAGGTGTTGCGCTCAGAGGACTCTCTCGTCAGAGAAGCGGCGGTTACCGAACTAGATAAAAAAATAACCAAATTTCGAAAAGAGACCCGGTCGGGTATTGATAAAGTCCGGGAAGACCACCAGTCGAACCTTGCGGAGGCCCTTGCGGAGGCTTATAATGCGTTGTGCTTAGAGGACTCTCTCAACAGAGAAGCTACACTTACTGAACTAGACGGGAAAATAGCCGAATTTCTGAAAGAGACCCGGTTGGGGGTTGATGGGGTCCGAGAAGACCACAAGGAGGCCATTGCGGAGGCTTATGGGGCGTTGCGCTCAGAGGACTCTCTCAACAGAGAAGCGGCACTTACTGAAACTAGACGAAAAAATAACCAAATTTCGAAAAGAGGCCGGTTGGGGTTTTTGGGGATTGATAAAGTCCGAGAAGACCACCAGGCGGACCTTACGGAGGCTTATGATGCGTTGCTCTTAAAGGACTCTCTCAACAGAGAAGCGGCGGTTGGTGAACTAGACAAAAAAATAAAAAAACCGAATTTCGAAAAGAGGCCACGTCGGGTATTGAGAAAGCCCTGAGAAGACCACCAGGCGGACCTTACGGAGGTTTATGAGGTGTTGCGCTCAGAGGACTCTCTCGTCAAAGAAGCGGCGGTTGTCGAACTAGATAAAAAAATAACCAAATTTCGAAAAGAGGACCCGGTCGGGTATTGATAAAATCCGAGAAGAGCCACCAGTCGAACCTTGCGGAGGCCCTTGCGGAGGCTTATAATGCGTTGCGCTTAGAGGACTCTCTCAACAGAGAAGCTACACTTACTGAACTAGACGGGAAAATAGCCGAATTTCTGAAAGAGACCCGGTGGGGGTTGTTGATGGGGTCCGAGAAGACCACAAGGAGGCCATTGCGGAGGCTTATGGGGCGTTGCGCTCAGAGGACTCTCTCAACAGAGAAGCGGCACTTACTGAACTAGACGAAAAAATAACCAAATTTCGAAAAGAGGCCCGGTTGGGGATTGATAAAGTCCGAGAAGACCACCAGGCGGACCTTACGGAGGCTTATGATGCGTTGCTCTTAAATGACTCTCTCAACAGAGAAGCGGCGGTTGGTGAACTAGACAAAAAAATAACCGAATTTCGAAAAGAGGCCACGTCGGGTATTGAGAAAGCCCGAGAAGACCACCAGGCGGACCTTACGGAGGTTTATGAGGTGTTGCGCTCAGAGGACTCTCTCGTCAAAGAAGCGGCGGTTGTCGAACTAGATAAAAAAATAACCAAATTTCGAAAAGAGACCCGGTCGGGTATTGATAAAATCCGAGAAGACCACCAGTCGAACCTTGCGGAGGCCCTTGCGGAGGCTTATAATGCGTTGCGCTTAGAGGACTCTCTCAACAGAGAAGCTACACTTACTGAACTAGACGGGAAAATAGCCGAATTTCTGAAAGAGACCCGGTTGGGGGTTGATGGGGTCCGAGAAGACCACAAGGAGGCCATTGCGGAGGCTTATGGGGCGTTGCGCTCAGAGGACTCTCTCAACAGAGAAGCGGCACTTACTGAACTAGACAAAAAAATAACCAAATTTCGAAAAGAGGCCCGGTTGGGGATTGATAAAGTCCGAGAAGACCACCAGGCGGACCTTACGGAGGCTTATGATTCGTTGCTCTTAAAGGACTCTCTCAACAGAGAAGCGGCGGTTGGTGAACTAGACAAAAAAATAACCGAATTTCGAAAAAAGGCCACGTCGGGTATTGAGAAAGCCCGAGAAAATCAATAGGCGGACCTTACGGAGGTTTATGAGGTGTTGCGCTCAGAGGACTCTCTCGTCAGAGAAGCGGCGGTTGCTGAACTAGACGGGAAAATAACCGAATTTCAAAAAGAGGCCCGGTCGGGTGTTGAGAAAGCCCTAGAAGGCCACCAGGTGACCATTACGGAGGCTTATGATGCGTTGCGCTTAGAGGACTCTCTTATAAGAGAAGCGGCACTTACCGAACTAGACAAAAAAATAACCGAATTTCAAAAAGTGACCCTGTCGGGTATTGAGAAAGCCCGAGAAGACCACCAGGCGGCCCTTACGGAGGCTTATAGGGTGTTGCGCTCAGAGGATCGGACGGGGATTGCGGGATTAGGAGCCTGAGTGGTTGAATCTATCCGCGCCGTTGATGAATCACTTGTTGCAGTTGATGATCAAGTAAAACGAGTTCGTGATGAGGCATATAACTCAAACAGTGCGCTTGCCGGAATAATGCGAACAATGAAAACGCCAAAACGTGTCATAACAGTTTGGGCTGAGAAGCGGGGCCCATTGGTTGAGGGGCACTATGAATATTCGTTCGGTGCCAAAGCGAGTAATATATGTGGGGGATACACTATGACAGCCGCAGGTGAAGTTATCCAAATGGCGGTCTGCTCGGTTAATGGTAGTGGTAAACCTGTGGGCGCGGTCGCGATAAATATTGTAGTAGATGGGGAAGAATGGGGAGTTGGAGTCACTAAAATCTCTGGAGATAGTTCGACGGTGGTTTCGTTCTCCGGTGATGATCGAATTAGACTTTCCAAAGGTAGTGTTATTAACTTTGTTACGAAAATCGGTGACCCAGAGAGTTCTTCCACTATTGTCTCATTGTTAATTGAACTTAATTTGTAAATACTAATATATTGAAAATCATGAACGAATCACCGCTTCCAATTGTCAATATCACTCCATCAACACTGTGTACAATTAACGAAAGAAGTTCAGATTTTAGGTTGAATAATATCGTCGCTATGCACACGGCTGAAGCATCTAGCACGGCTCTAGCGAGTGTTTCTGTGTTGTGTGGGGCGGGGACAGCTGCAACTATATCCACCATTATAACGGTTCCTGTAGCGGGGATTTTATGTGCGGTGTCGGCTGTTTCTGGGTTGTTGTGTATGGTAATTAGGGCGTCGGGTGGAAAACTCGAGAAAAAATGTAGAAAACATGATAGAATATCTGTTCTCGCCAGGTCGAAGAAAAATACCATCGACGTTATGGTGTCCAAAGTGTTGGCCGATAAGAAAATATCAAATTTAGAGTTTGAATCCGTGGTGGAAGAAATGGGGAGATATGAAAAATTAAAAAATGATATAAGAATCAAGGCGCGCGCCACCATGCCCAAAATTGAGTGTACTGATTGGGATAAATTTAGGGAAAAACTTGGAGATAAAGTCGGAAGAAATGTTACAGCACCAATATAAGAAAAATAATTAATTTTCTTATATTGGTGCAGTAAACAAATTTACATACCTATACAATATGTGTTTTTCACTGAGAATTACCCCATAATTGCATAACAAATTCAGTCGAGGATTACACTGTAATCGCCTGTGTAAATTGATACACTCGGCTATAAATTAATTAGTATTTTTTTTTTTTTTCAATAATAATTTTTCAATATCTTTATAAGCGATATCGTAGAAATGTACATTCGTAAACGAATCGTTGGGTTTTAAAATTCTTGTATAATACACCTTAGTTTCATATCCGATACGCATTATCTGTCTTAATGTTCGTATTTGCCTCTTGTATAGTTGACATAATTGCCGGTATAATATTGGAAATGTAACGTTTTTATCGGAGCGTAATAAATTACGCTGGTATTTCATGTATTCGATATCACCTAGTGTTCTCATTTTATAGAACTTATATACAGGATTATAACCCCCGTAAGCTTCGTAAACTTCTTCAACACAGTCATTAAAAATTTGCAATTCAAATTGTATTGTATTATCCATTTTCTCTAATAATATTGGTACTTGTTTTTTCTGTTCAATTTTCCAATTTTATAAAATTAGTTTGATAATGTTTTTTTTTACAGTGTTTTAATGCTGTATAAACACCGTGACTTATTAGATCGATTCTATCTTTCTAACTGACTTTCCGATTTGAATTATTACTAAACGATAATACTTGTGAGCACGTAATCCCTTGTTAGCCATTCGATGAGTAGCCTGAGTGCCACCGCATGGTGGACATAGCAATGACTCGGCTTTGGTCCCTACCGACATGGGCGAGGTGAAACGGAACCTCTTCGCATCCATGCACGGTGATGTTTGCAATATTCGTAAATACCGGTGCGAAAACATCTCTCGTGACTACCTGTCTTCAACCACGCACACTTAACTAGAACCATTATGTTGTATATATATACTGAGTATAACATAGGGATTCTTATCTCTAATAGGGTGTATCTTCTCATGTCATAAATATATGGTCTCGCGGTTGATGAAAAATATGGTCTCATACATACCCGCCGAATAATAGGTGTGTTTTTTTTTAAAAAATAAAAATTATGCCTACTCCCCCCTTTGTGTTTTGAAAAATTAAAATTATGCTTACTCCCCCCTTTGTGTTTTGAAAAATTAAAATTATGCTTACTCCCCCCTTTGTGTTTTTTTTAAAAATTACTCCCATTCTCATAAATATTCTCATACAATGGAGGAAATCCAAGTAGTATATAAGAGTCACAAATGATACCACCATGCGGTGGGGGGGGGGGGGGGGGGCACCGCGCGTTAGCCGTTGCCTTTCAGAGGGTGGTATCATTGTGACTCTTATATACTACTAAAGGTTTAACGTCTTACACATATACTTATCGTTTGCAGGTCGTTGTCTTATTGATCAGCGCCAACGACATACTGCATTCCGACGCGAATGATCATGATTTAGTGTTCGCCATTTATGACCATGATATATACTGTTTGTCATGTCTGATCAGGATATGTACTGTTCGTACATTAGCATCGGGATATAGATATATGGCATCTTATTATTTCAGGCTTACGTATTGATATCGGAGGTGGTCCCCAGAGCGGAAATAGAGAATAGTAGGTTAGTACCGTGAATGGGAAAACATATCTGGCAAGGCTTAGGAAACGGGATGGGCGAGGCTCTGCCGAGCACATCCCGTTTCCGTGCCGCGCCAGATATTTTTCCCATTCACGGCACTAACCTACTATTCTATGTCAACATTACAAACAGATTTAAAATGCAAAAAATAACCCCTGCCGCATCTCCAAATAATATTGACAGGATATCAAAAATGTTTCACGGCACCGTGTTTCACGGCACATACGCACTATGTTGACGGGATAAAACAGGATTCCTGGCTGTCGATCGAATCCTGAGTTTCTACATGACTACACCGCGATTTCCAAAGAAGTGAATCAACGGTTGCATGACGTTGAACGTGTAGTACCCTGGGTTCGCTAAAAATGCCTAAAATGCCATGCAAAGATACGAAGATACATAAGATTAAATTGTACTGCCATTGCAAATTGCCGGAAATGATCGATAATATGATAAAATGTTCTAATAAGTATTGCAAAGTTAAATGGTTTCACAACAAATGTGTATCTGCAAAACAGACTGACAAGTGGTTTTGCAGTGGATGTTCTTGGTGAGAGGAACAATATATTGACGACAACTGAAGAAATGGTCCTTACATATATGTGGTTGTGACTGGAGAAATGGGTCTTATGGGTTTTGCGACCAGTGTAGATCCAAATCAGCAGTTGTATCCGCACAGTCTGATCAGGGTCTGCACTGTTCGACATCGTCAACGGAAAACCCATCCAGCTTAGTGTTTGTTATGTGATTAGGAGCTTCACTGGTCACACATCCCATAAACCCCTTTCTCCAATCACCGCCACAATATGTCTGTAATAGATTAATATTATTAGCACCGGGTATAGTCGCGCACAGTTTGTTCCGTTTTACATGTATTTTACATTGTATATATTCATATAAATACGCTGATTATCACACTCATTAAATGAGCACTTGCTTAACATGTATACGTTTCTTGTTGTCATTTACTATTCCAGCATTTTTAGCCAGGTTTTTTTGAAAAAAAATCCAGGCTATTGGATTGGCGAAAGCCGGGCGGGCGGCGGGCGGCGTCCACAATCAATGTAAAGTTTTCGTGTTTGAGTCCATTTCTTTGTTACTGTACCACCTAGGACCAACAAACTTTCACAGCTTCATAATCAAGGGGTGCCCACCACATATCACTATCCAACATGTTACTTTTTTTTTTATCTTCACCCATTTTTTCCGCGTAGTCGACTTAGCCATTTTCAATGTTAAGTTTTCGCGTTTACAATGTTAAGTTTTCGTGTTTAAGTCCATTTCTTTGGTACTGTACCACCTAGGACCACCAAACTTTCACAGCTTCATAATCAAGGGGTGCCCACCACATATCACTATCCAACATGTTACTTTTTTTTTAACTTGACCCATTTTTTCCGCGCAGTCGACTTAGTCATTTTCATTTTTTATGACAGGTTACACAATGGCGAACAGTGAATACCCTGATCAGACTGCGCGGACACGGAGGTTGGTCAGTGATCAGTGAGTTACCATCGATTAATAGGTGTCGCGGCCGTCGCATATGTGCATAGCCAATCATTAGAGTCGATAAAGAAAAGACACCAAAAATGGATGAAATGCAAATATTGTAAGACTGAACAAAGCTACAACAACTACGAATAGGCTAGAAATAGTGCAACCGCATGCCTGAGATCGTCGGTTTATAATTATGAGAAAGACCTGGGTACAAAAATAAAAACAGACTCGAAATTGTTATGGAAATATTTGAGGGAAAAAAACAAAACACAAATATCAATAGGCGATCTATAGAGACACAAACTGAGAATAAAACCAACAATGACCAAGAAATAGCACACATACCCAAAAGCTGTTTCTCTGATGTAGTGGTTATCGACAGAGATGGAGAACCACCAAACTTCGGACAGAGACAACCAGATATTTAAAAGTGGGAACAAACAGAAAGCTGAAAACTAGACATGAAAAGGAACAACTTCTTCACGAAATGCCAATACGGGTTCAGAAGTCGATGTTCATGTACTACGCAACATTTAACAAGTGGAGTACAACAAGTGAGTGTTTTAGGACCCACACTATTTCTGGTATTCATCACGATATGCCCGAGATGGTGAACTGCACAATGAAATGATTTGCAGATGACTCGGAAATATACAGGAGAATAGGTCAAAATGCAGCAAATAACTTGTTACAGTCGGACCTTGATAATATACAAGACTGGTCAGACAACATTAAACACATTAAAAATGGGACAACCAACACTGAATTAGAGAGTGTAGAACAACAAAAGGATCTGGGGCTGCACATTGATAACAAACTGAAGTTTAGTGAACACACAAAATCGGTGTCGAAAGCCAATATGAATCTTGGTCTAATTGCTAGGACTTTACATATCTGGATAAAGAAATATTCATCCAATTGTACAAATCCCTTGTACGCCCACATCTGAAATATGCAACACCGGTTTGGTATCCACTCCTCAAAAGGGATCGAATTGCCATAGAAAATGTGCATGTACAGAGACATGCAACTATGCTACTATGAGGGTATGTAGATTATTCCTACCAAGAACGACTAAGAACACTGGATATACCATCACTAGAATACAGACGAGAACGTGCCGACCTACTACAAGTGTACATGATACTAACAGGCATAGACAAACTATACAAGGACAACATGTTCAAGATGGCAACCGAACAACGAACCAGGGGACATTGTATACAAATATTCAAACAAAGGTCGAGAATAAACGTCAGTAAAATCGTCTTCAGCAACAAGGTTGTCAGTGCCTGTAATAATCTTCCTAATTCGTTAGTCCAATCAGATACAACTGAGCCAATTTAAAACTACGTTAAATAAGCATTGGTCTGATCACCCAGCATAATTCTCCCCAAATTGTTTCTTACCAAATTAAATACGAGACCGGAATAAAGGAATAAAGAAATAAATATAAGAAGATTCAAGAAATAAAGTATCTGAGAAGCTAGAAGCTTATATCGGTATCGGATACAGTAAGAATACAGTAAGAATGGAGATGATGTAGACATCATATACATTGACTCAAAGCGTCCTTGGACAAAGTTCAACACTAAAGATCGATCAGTAACATTCGAGGATTTGGCAATGCCGGCACAGTCTACGGATGGATAAAGGATTTGTTAACTGACAGGAAACAACGAGTGAATATTAATGGCCATAATTCTGATATGAGAAATGTAACCTGTGGAGTGCTTCTGGGTAGCATATTAATATTAAGACAAATCATATTCATAATATGCATTAATAACCTATCTGACGCAGTGAATTATACGTTCAGACTGTAAGCAGACGACACCAAACTGTACTCTGCAGTGAGCAACCCAACACAAGAAATGTTACTGCAAAACAAATCTGGCTGGGCAAATATGTGGCACATGACATGTAATAATAAGAAAATGATGTATGTAAGCAGATTCATTTAGGCACCAGAACAACAACTACAAAACAGTATGTCATAAAGGACTTTAGATTCATGTTTAACTTTTCAAAACAACTTAAAATTTGACCATCACATTAGTGAAAAGGTCAGCAAAGCAAACAGAAACCTCGGGATATTTTTCAAGACCTTAACACATATGGACATGAAAATGTTTTTGACGCCGAATAAGTCACTAGTGCACCCGTATTTCGAATATGCAATGGTGATACTTATGTGAACCACACTACAAAAAGGACAAAATTGCCATTGAAAACGTACAAAGAAGGGCAGCCAGAAACTAAGCCATAACGCGAAACGATTAGGGTTACCCACTCTCGAATACAGAAGACCAAGGTCTGACATGATACAGGTGTACACTATATTAAATGTCAAAACAAAGTGGATAAGGATAAGCTCTTCACGATGAGTACATACCACTCCACTTGAGGCAACTCTATGAAACTTCAAGAAACGGTCTCAGACAATAATCAGAAGGAGTGTG
Source organism: Conchocele bisecta (assembly GCA_029237695.1). NCBI lineage: Eukaryota > Metazoa > Mollusca > Bivalvia > Lucinida > Thyasiridae > Conchocele > Conchocele bisecta. The sequence continues at coordinate 39,795,292 of CM055280.1, read as the reverse complement.
TTTAGAAACAGGGTAGTGGATAGCTGGAATGATCTTCCAAATAACATTGTCACAGCTCCCACAGTAAAGGTTAAAAGTAGGCTTAATCAGTTTTGGGTGAGACATCCCTTTAAATTCAATCCTACATTTTATAGTTAAGAACAACCAAATGAAGTCAAATAGTAAAGTAAAAAGAAAGAAGAAAAAAAAAGGACCTAAGAACGTACGTGTTTATATAGACCTAGTCTACATCCGGTCTCAACGAACTGTATGAACTGTATGTATGACTAGACTTGTTTCTTGTTTGGGCATTCGGCCATATAACCTCACTGCATGGTGTTTCTTCTGAGTAATGTCTTCTAATAACACACTGCCCTGTATGCTACGGTCTTGCAAAATATGATGGCAAAGGGGATGGATGTGGGACAGGGATGATGTTGTGGTGCCGTGGAAAGGATTTGCATTATTATAAGTTACTACCACAATGCATTATAAGTAGGCCTTCTGTCTGTTCCACGTTTTGCTGCCGACGAACTTTTGGCCATTGAACACATTCAATCCAAAACATATTTAAATGTAAATACTTTTTCATCAATAATAAATAAAGTCACCCGGCAAATTCCGTCAAATATTGATTTTATTGCGAAAAAATATATTTTCCTATGGAAATATAGATTTTTTTAAATAATTTTGGAATTTGTGGACCGATTTTCAAAATCTAGCTTTTGTTTTCTTAGTTACATCACGTCCAAGCTATCTAGCCAGGTTTCGGAGTCAACATTTTTTTTTTACTTTTCCCCCACATTTTCCACCTGTATTCCCCCCATGTTAAATTCCCATCAGAAACTCTCTTTTTTTTCGCTACAAAAACAATATTTGATGGAATTTCATTAAACAAACTTTTTGGGGGGAGTGTGACTTTTATGTTATTGATGAAAAAGTACTTACATTTAAATATTTTTTAGATTTAATGTGTTTAATAGCCAAAAGTTCGTCGGCAGAAAAATGTGGAACAGACAGTAGTAAAGTGCATATCATTCTAGTCATTGGTAAACAATGTTACGCCGTGTAGAGAATGCTATTACTTATGCGTATTATCCGGTAACCAGAAACAAAATGGGTTATTCCACTGATTTTGTTGCTGTGAAGTTGTTGAGTCGAATAATCAGCGGCTGGAACTGACAACATACGACAACAACAACAACACACATCTAAAGTATTTTTTTACTATAGGCTATATCAGTTACCGTATGCCAGTGCTTGTGAATTTGTAAAATATTGTATACATTAGTTTACTCACTTACAGGTAATTATTAGCCGATTATAATACATTATTTGTGTAAAATATATGTTTTGATAATTATCCTAGTTCGTGTGGTACCAGTAACCGACATTGGGCAGTTATTAACCACAATCATTCGGCGTGTTTCGGCTTTTATCGGTATAACTCTATATATATATGAACAAGGTTTCTAACTTTGGTCGGACACGACCTCGTATCATAACAAATTCCGCGATTTTATTAACGCTAATGTGAAAATTTTGGCAGAAAGTGCATATGTTCATTTGTAAATTATTGTTATCTTGGTAAAATAAAATAGTTAGAACATAATTATGCAAAGAATATCAAATTACAGCTGCTTTTCATAGGTCAGACACCACCTCGTATCATAACAAATGAAATAATGTGTTTACGGCTCTAACGTCAATATTGTAGTGGCAAGGTCATATGATCATTTGAAAATTATCGTTATCATGCAGAAATACATAGAATAAATAGAAGATTACAATTTTAAAATTGTTATTTTGTTATAATACAAGGTCGTGTCTGACCAAATTTAGAAGCCTTGTTCATATATATATATAGAGTTATACCGATGAAAGCCGAAACACGCCAAATGCCTGTGTTATTAACTGGAATAGCCCAATGCCGGTTACTGCATGGTACCACTGTTAACTGTGGATTTAGGCTATATGTGGCTGTGACTGGAAAAATGGGGCTTATGGGATTTGTGGCCAATGTAGATTCTGATTAAATAATAGCACACTCCTGTAGCCCGGTAGTTGCGAACGTTAACTTTTGCAATTTACTCCCGTAATGTCCGTAGATAGAGTTACGATTCCACTCATAGGGTTCCTCTGCAGAATAGCGAATCAGATCTGATTCACACTTTAATTAGCAGTTAATTGTGACATATTTGAGATATTTTCCATGTGAAAAAAATATTAGTATTATAAAAGACATATATGGCATGAAATCACACCACTTTCCCTGATGGGCGTGATTTCTTGCCATATCTATATAAAAGTAATACAAACTAAAATAATTTTTACCATTGTATAGCAAAGTAAATACCGGTAATAAATGATAAAAGTCAGATAATGAAAAATAGAAGTTAAACATGACATAGAGACATGGTATGTTAGTCTAGTAGCACGGTAACAACCTATTCACCGTTTTATCATCCGGGTACTTTAATTGATAACCGCAGGGCCTGAAAATAGCAGCTTTTACCAGTAGGTCCGGGACCTAACAAGGAAAAAAGTGAATGGTCCAAGGCATTTTTTGGAAGGTCCGAGAGGATAATCGCAAGAAAAACGGTAGAAATATGTGTCTGTTTCATAGTAAATGACTCGTCACACCATGTGTACATACTCGACTGTGTCACAGAAAATTATCTTATAAGACGATCATCAGAACGGATTTAGCATCGCCTTTGAACAATGATCGCAATTTCAATTTTATCACAGGTCCGGCGGACTTTTTGCTTGTAAAATACAAAGGTCTGACATTAAAATTTGCAGGTCTAGGACCTCGGACCAGTGCTATTTTCAGGCCCTGATTACCGAATTTATCCGAAATTTACTTAATTTCCGGTAGTGACAAATCTACTGCATTCTACACACAACTTTCTACAACAGGTGAAACAATAACATGTAAATCATGCCGAAAATGTGCGTCGCTTGGTGCTACAACTGCCACAGCATGAAGGACAGAGACATCTGCTTCTCACAGTTCAGAGATATGAAAAATAAGAACAAAAAATGTCCGAGCAACTAGTCTAAAGTTAGCTGAATTCCAGCCAAAAAATTAGCCCTTCACAAGCCCACCCCAGCCCCGAGCTACCTTTTCACATATCCAGAAGTAACAGTCCAGTGAATAAGAATAAACACAATGGAAATATAAAAGTTCATTTCCAATAGTTAAAATGGCCACCGCCGGTAACCTTGAGATAATTGCCGGCCGGTAAACACACGACCTGCTCACTCCAAGGTTGCCGTTCAAGTGGACTATTTAATGCTGACATACTGTCTTCGACATTTCATACATTGATTCTGCAATGCTTTGCAGACATGTGTCCGTTAAGCATGCTTGTGTTTTGACAATTTCAAGACAAATAATTTATTTGAGCTGCCATAATTGTTGACACGTGTGTAGCTACGTTCAAACGAATGACGCTGGATGTCATTAATAATGCATCTCATCAGATGACTTAACCACTGTGAAATATGTGAGTGTTGTGTTTGGCGTATTACAGACCTTCTCAGTCGCTGTGCCCAGGGCCAATGGCAGGGCAATTAATCGCTCTGATAAGTACAGTGGATGTTGACACAAGCTTCAAGCAACATATATTGCCGCGATATTCAGTCACTGGCCTTCCAGTGCATGCCACCCCTGTGGCAATTAGAGCGACTAATTTCTTCGCGGCTGGCCCCTCATACCTGGGCAGTTGGCTTTCAATTATTTGACCCATGTACCGTACTGGCAGCATTGTTTCATTGTAAGTGGACAATGACCCACAAGAATTACCATGTGGCATTTTGACCAGCGTAGCACCAGGTCCATCTGCACATCTGACAATAAAAGCACACTGACTAAGAAAGCAAGTTCAAATAAATACAACTCGTTTATGGTTGTAATTAATGTTGACTTTCATACAACAATTATCATCATACCAATAAATTCACGTGCGTGGATAAATACATTTTTCACACTTTTAGTATTTGTCGTGCCTGCTTTAGCAGTCATTGTCCGAAATGTCCAAAAGTTTGTGCATTCCTCTAAGGCTCTACTATCATGCTGTGACAAATCCCCGCTGATCTCGAGGTCAAGGTCACATACTTAGTCTCTTTACGAAACTTAACATCAGAGAAATCGGTTATAACTTCTATTTCCTTGCTCGGATCTGCTTCACATTTCACACATGCATTGCTCCAATGGACCTCTACCACCCTGTGACAAATTCACGTTCGTGCCGCCCCCACTAAGCCCAGAGTCATGGTCACAAGCCCACACACTTGGATTTTTTTTTACATATTTAGGGGTCCCTGGGCCCACGCGGGAGGTATTCCGTAAGCCTCATTACTGACCAATCTAGTTGGATACTTGATACATGTGAGCATTTGGATCACACTCATGCTGCCATTTACATATCCATGAATTTTTTTGCCGTCACATTTTTGCGGAAACACTTAGCCATTTTTTGCGTCAAAAAGTTTGTGCAAGTTTCTTCATCATTGTATAACATTAATATTACTTGATGAATTGCTTCATTATTTGAACACTTGATACATGTAAGCATTTGGAACACACTCATGCCGCCATTAACATGACCTTGCCCTTTTTTACCTTTACATGGTTGTTGAAACACTTAGCTACGGTCAAATGCCTCAGCAGGCGCAACACTGCTTCCGTGGATGAATTCTTGTTAACATATAATAATCATACATTATTTATCATGGAGATATTATCTGAATGATATAAATACAGGTAAATATATAAAACATCCAATCTTACCTGGGCTTGGTCTAGATCCTTGGACTGAAGAATCGTGTGAATCTGAAATGAGAAATTACGTTATACATATATGTGTATCAGTACATGGACTCACTGACAATATATAAACGGAACGATTAATCCGCCCTGATATTACATTATTATTACATGTATTATATATCGTTATATATTATGGACATTAATAATATGAATGATGAAATGACCTTCTCATTACATATATCATGCTATACATGTTTCCCGTTTTCAAATTGGGGCGAAACGACTCCTATACAATACAAATACTACTTTTTAAACCTCAAATTTCTTCTGATGTCTAGATACTGCCTCGGCCGATAGGCCATCTACATGTATATACTGGTTAGTCATTTATACAACAGACTGCAATACAATTTATATGCACTGATGTAATTAACTATTACAGTATATGTTCGAAAATGCTGGACAAATATCACTTGAGATAACAGTTTTCAATATGGCGGCGTTTTTGTTGTCCTCTACTGTCATGGCGGATTGCTGCTAGGCTGGAAGTTACCAACCGGAAGCTGTGTCATGCAAAATTAATGCAATGAATATTACTTGTTTGAAGCATGACTGGGGTTTCATTTATGGAATGGTGAATGTTGCAGACGCTGATCAGACTGTGGATGCACGGCCTGATGTGGATATACACACAGGCATTTGGTGTGTTTCGGCATTCGTCCATACTGCTATAATTGAATGGCGTTGGTAATACTGAATACATTACAATGATTACTTGAGATTAAAATAACGTCAGTTGCTTTGTTGTTTATATTAAGGTATGCAGCTTCTGGTCGGACACAAGCTTGTATTGTAACATAATAGCATGTTTAAGATTGTAATTGTCTATGCATTCTATGTATTTCTGCAGTACAACGATACTTCTCAAATGTACATATGAACTTGCCACTACAATATTGACGTTAGAACCATAAGCACATTATTTCATTTGTTATGATACGTGGTCATGTCCGACCTAGGAAAACAAGCTGTAATTCGATATTATTATTACTATTTCAGCAAGATAATAATTCTCAAATGAACATGTGCACTTTCCATTACATTATCGTTAACTAGGGCACAGTCAATGGCGCGCCATCGCAATATACCCACTTTTCCCAAATGCTAAGTCGAAAAGGGGGTCAAGTCAAAAATCATAATTCACTCTGCGCCTCTACACATCATAAGGAAGGCACATACCAAGTTTGAAGTCCAAACTACCTATTACGTTTATTTACCTATTACGTTTATTTACCTTACGTTTATTTACCTATTACGTTTATTTACCTATTACGTTATTTACCTATTACGTTTATTTACCTATTACGTTTATTTACCTTACGTTTATTTACCTATTACGTTTATTTACCTATTACGTTTATTTATCCTACCCACGTTTTTTTGTTACCCATTTTTTTGTAAAAACGGGTATATTGTTTTCGTCACGGGTGTCCGTCCGTCCGTACGTCCGTACGTCCGTACGTCCGTCCGTACGTCCGTCACGTTTCTTGTAACTCGGAAAACTTTTTCACCTTCATACCTACGCGCCTGATATTTGGTATGTAAGCCTTCGTTATCCATGTGCAGACGCAAAGTGTTAATTTTGGGATTTTTGATCGACCCCCTCCATCATGGATTATCTCCCCCTTTCGCACTCAGAATTTCCCCATTTTTTTCCTCGTAACTGAAAAAAACTCCCTTCATACCTACGGCGCCTGATATTTGGTATGTAGCTTCGTTATCAGTGCAGATGCGCAAAGTGAATTTGGATTTTGATCCGTCCTCCATCATGGTTATTATCTCCCCCTTTTTCGGACCTAGAATTTCCCATTTTTTTCTCCTCGTACTCGAAAAACTTTTTCACTTCATACCTACGCGCCTGATATTTGGAATATTTGTAGCTTCGTTATCATGTGCAGATGCGCAAAGTGAATTTGTGGATTTTTGACGACCCTCCTCAGGATTATCTCCTTTCGATCAGAATCCCATTTTTCTCCTCGTACTCGAAAATTTTTCACCTTCATACCTACGCGCCTGATATTTGGTATGTAGCTTCGTTATCATGTGCAAGATGCGCAAAGTGAATTTGGATTTTTGATCCGACCTCCATCATGGATAATCTCTTTCGGACTCAGTTTCCATTCTCTCGTAACTCGACTTTTTCACCTTTCATACCTACGCGCCTGATATTTGGTATGTAGCTTCGTTATCATGTGCAGATGCGCAAAGTGAATTTGGATTTTTCATCCGACCCTCCATCATGGATTATCTCCCCCCACTTTCGGATTTCTCAGAATTTCCCATTTTTCCTCGTAACTCTGATACTTTTTCACCTCATAACCTACTACGCGGCCGTTTGTAATGCCTTTTTAGTATCAAATGTGTCCAGTGTATGATATTATCTAATTTATTATACCCACTTTTTTTGTAAAAAAAAACAGGTATATTGTTTTCGTCACGGGTGTCCGTCCGTCCGTACGTCCGTACGTCCGTACGTCCGTCACGTTTCTTGTAACTCGAAAAACTTTTTCACCTTCATACCTACGCACCTGATATTTGGTATGTAGCTTCGTTATCATGTGCAGATGCGCAAAGTGAATTTGGATTTTTGATCCGACCCTCCATCATGGATTATCTCCCCCTTTCGGACTCAGAATTTCCCATTTTTTCCTCGTAACTCGAAAACTTTTTCACCTTCATACCTACGTGCCTGATATTTGGTATGTAGCTTCGTTATCATGTGCAGATGCGCAAAGTGAATTTGGATTTTTTGATCCGACCCTCCATCATGGATTATCTCCCCTTTCGGACTCAGAATTTCCCATTTTTCCTCGTAACTCGAAAAACTTTTTCACCTTCATACCTACGCTCCTGATATTTGGTATGTAGCTTCGTTATCATGTGCAGATGCGCAAAGTGAATTTGGATTTTTCATCCGACCCTCCATCATGGATTATCTCCCCCTTTCGGACTCAGAATTTCCCATTTTCTCCTCGTAACTCGAAAAACTTTTTCACCTTCATACCTACGCGCCTGATATTTGGTATGTAGCTTCGTTATCATGTGCAGATGCGCAAAGTGAATTTGGATTTTTGATCCGACCCTCCATCATGGATTATCTCCCCCTTTCGCACTCAGAATTTCCCATTTTTTCCTCGTAACTCGAAAAAACTTTTTCACCTTCATACCTACGCGCCTGATATTTGGTATGTAGCTTCGTTATCATGTGCAGATGCGCAAAGTGAATTTGGATTTTTGATCCGACCCTCCATCATGGATTATCTCCCCCTTTCGGACTCAGAATTTCCCATTTTTTCCTCGTAACTCGAAAAACTTTTTCACCTTCATACCTACGCGCCTGATATTTAGTATGTACCTTCGTTATGTGCAGATGCGCAAAGTGAATTCCCATTTTTGATCCGACCCTCCATCATCGATTACCTCCCCCTTTCCGACTCAGAATTTCCCATTTTTTCCTTTTTCCTTGTAACTCGAAAAACTTTTTCACCTTCATACCTACGCGCCTCATATTTGCTATGTAGCTTCGTTATCATGTGCACATGCGCAAAGTGAATTCGGATTTTTTATCCGACCCTCCATCATGGATTACTTCCCCCTTTCGGACTTAGCATTTGGGGAAAGTGGGTATATTGCGATGGCGCGCCATCGACTTTTTCTAGTTTACCTATTACGTTTATTTACCTATTACGTTTATTTACCTATTACGTTTATTTACCTATTATGGTTAAAGGTTTTACTTCTTAGAAAGTCAAATTGGGAAATTATATACATTATCGTTAACTAGGGCACAGTCAATGGCGCGCCATCGCAAAATACCCACATTTCCCAAATGCTAAGTCAAAAAGGGGGAGATAATCCATGACGGGGGGGGTCGAATAAAAAATCGACATTCTTTTTGCGCATCTACACACCATAAGGACGGCACACACCAAGTTCCAAGTCCCTACCTATTACGTTTATTTTTTTTTACTTCTTAGAAGGCAAAATTGCGAAATTCTAAGTCGAAAAGGGAGAGATAATCCATGAACAGGATAGCTATTACGTTTAAAAAGTTGTACTTCTTAAAAGGCAAAATTACGAAATTCTAAGTCGAAAAGGGGGAGATAATACATGACCAGAGGTTGAATAAAAAATCAAACTTCACTTTGCGCATCTACACACCATAAGGAAGGCACACACCAAGTTTCAAGTACCTACCTATTACGGTTAAAATGTTTTACTTCTTACAAGGCAAAATTGTGAAATTCTAAGTCGAAAAGGAGGATTCACTCTGCACATCTACACACGATAAGGAAGGCACACACCAAGTTTCAAGTCCCTACCTATTATGGTTAAAATGTTTTACTCCTTAAAAGGCAAAACTGCAAAATTCTAAGTCGAAAAGGGGTAGATAATCTATGACCGGGCATCAAATCAAAAATCGGAATTCACTTTGCGTATCTACACACCATAAGGAAGGCCCACACCAAGTTTCAAGTCCCTACCTATTACGGTTAAAAACTTTTACTTCTTACAAGAAACGTGATGGATGGACGTACGTACGGATGGTCGGACATCCGTGACAAAAATAATATACATATTTATTTTCAGTAAGTGGGTATAATAAAATCGTGAAATTTGTTATGATACGAGGTCGCGTCCCAACAAAGCTATATAAGCTTTGTTGTTCATTTATAGTTATGCCGATGAAAGCCGAAACACGCCGAACGCCTGTGTATCTACACTGGTTGCAAAAGCCATAAACACCATTTCTCCAGTCACAGCCACATATGTGCATGCGATATGCAATCGTGATCAATGATAACTTAAAGTTAGACAACTGAGACATAATTAATGAGGCTCGATCACGTCTCCCTTTATAATAATGCTATATCAGTAGCTTTCCCGCGAAAATATGTGCTTTACTTTTCTTTTTTTCTGTCAATGTGTTTATTATATGATATACTAATGATATATTGTAGAAAAAGTATACATGTATAATATAATCATAAAATTATTTTTAATGAAGATTTGGGTAGATTTGGGTAAATCGTGCTGCCGTTTCTAAATGTGCGTTTGAAGTGTCCTTTGCTTACTTACTACTTCGTGGAGAGTGACCTAAGAATTTTGATAATATACAGTTTATTAGGTACGTTTATGGTAATATTTCTGTGTCATATTGTAGAATTGTCTCTCAATAACAATATAGCGAAGTATGAACATCAACACTCTGCAGGTTTTTTCTATATTTTAGTGTGCGAAATGTAATTGCTATTATTAAAGATACGCTAATTTTTTTACGTTGCTGTGGTGTAGCGATATAGTGCAACCTGTTGCCTATAAAGCGGAAAACGTGCAGCTAGCACTTTGGTTAATTGTGACATATTTTATATTAGCTTAGATAATCTCAGCTATACGGATGACTTTTGCTATTTCATCTACGGTATCGTCAGATACAGTTAAGTCAGCATCCGATGTATGTTACCATTTTTAGGTATCACCATTTTATTTATCTATTTTTAGAACCATTAACTATGGCTTTCTGTCGCCATTTATGCAGACAGGTTTATTCGTCAGAACTTGTGTACTTATTATGTGGTCAAAAACCGGAACTGTTATAAATGGTTATAATTCATATTTCATAATACCTATTTTGATCGTAAATGTATCAAATTTAAGGTATGCTTTTATGCTCCAATTTGGTATATAATATGTATGTCTATGACGGGTATAATTAATGCACCGCACACCAGATCAAGATTGTTATAAAGGCTGCCAATAGGGCATCATCAGTGTGGGACATGCACACTTTCCTACATTTTGTTTCTGGCGATACAGTTTCAGTTCTTTCAGTACTTTGATTTGTATCCTTATAGCTGAGACTATGGTCACAATAACGGCCATTCTGTCCTGGCATTTAGTGACAAGCAAACGGTTTAATACTTTGCAGTTCTGTTAAAACACATGCAAAGACCAATAATAAACATGTAAATATACCTACTTTGACCTGGATTATATCCTATTATTCTCCTTTTATTCCCAAAATGTGAGGACATAATGGGCTGTTATTGTGACCATATTTTATAATGGCCGGGTATAAGGGTACAGATAAAATAAAAAAAGACAGATGAAGTAGTAAAAGTCATACGTGTAGTTGAATTTGGCTGCCACTGACTGAGTTATTTGCTGATTGTAGCTTAAATGTACTTTATCAAATCATCTACATATGTAAATTTAATTCATAATTACTGGAATATGTTATTTTCATAATGTTGACATTCATTATACCCCCGGCATACGAAGTCGAGGGGTATGTAGTTTTTGTAATTCCGTCCGTCCTTCCATCTGTTTGTCTTGTTGTTCGTCCGTTGACGTTAAAGTTTTTGGCTACCGATTATCTCTGTAACGGTAAGTCGGATTGACCTCAAACTTCATATATTTCTTTATCATCATCCATATTTTCAAACATACCTCACCCATGCGCCCTTCATGTCCACTGTCAAGATGAAATTAATTAAAACTTTGCGTCGCGTCCGTAAGATTTGCGTTAAAAAGTTTTTGGGTACCCATTAACGGTAAGTCAGATTGACTTCAAACTTCATATACTTCCTTATCATCATTTTCATTCCATACCACACCCATGTGGCCTTCATGTCCATTCGTACATAGAATTTGCATCCGTAAGATTTGCGTTCTCGGGTATCCATTATCTGTGCAACGGTAAGTCGGATTGACTTCGAGCTTCATATATTTCCTTATCATCATCCATATTTTCATTCCATACCACACCCATGTTGCCTTCTATCCAAGGTCAAGGTCAAATTAATTAGAAATTTGCCTTAAAGTTTTTTAAATATTTGCGTTAAAGTTTTTATTTGTCGGTCCAGGCAGCTGCCGGGGGTATACGTGAGCCCCTGCTCACTTTCTCTAGTTTCAGTTAAAAAAAATATCTTCAATATTACGCGATAGATGGCTTTAATACTTGGACACTTGAATCACCAGAACATTTGTGACTCAGGTGTGTAATGGACCTGACACCAAGTCAGGATATTCAAATTTCAGTGCTGAATATATATTTTTTCTGTAAATATTGATTTTGGGAATTTCCCTCATTATGGACAGGTTAAATACAAGATACGGTAGTCCAACCCGTTGGCCAGGCCTTAAATGACCAAAGTCCCATCGTGACTGAAGTGAATGCAAACAGTGTGGATCCTGATAATACTGTACAGATGTGCATGATAATCTGTGTCTACTCTGGTCGCAAATGTTATAATGTTTGTTTTGTCAGCCCGTGACCCATAGCCATGATTGATTGAACATATATCTTGCTCATAATGATCTATCTGCCTATTTATATCCATGGCATGCAGGATGAACATCGGTAATGTGAAGAAAAAAATGTTTCTTTAACAATGAATGGATATGCATGTTTTGAGAAACAATAGGTGGGTTTTCCTTTGGGTATTCCAGTTTCCTCCCACATTATGGATCACCCTTACTCCTCCATCTGTGCCAATGGAAGCATTTATATAAGTGCTCTCTAGGTTATTTTAATCTTTGTAATATAAATAAAGTTTAAAAAAAAAAATGAATGAGCCGGTAGTCAAATAATGTGTAGAATGTGTTAAAGTTTCATAACCTGGTTCTTTTGTACAGACCAGTATGGTTTGCAGTAAAATTAAATAATGTATGATGCTATTAAATTTTGGCATTCAAGATAATGAATGGAAAACATTTTCTCTCTACCTTGCAAATATACCATAAGTACCAAACTGAGAGAATTCCAGTATAAATATATAATGAAAATCATTACAAACAACTTTCCTATTCAAATGTAATATTAAACCATCTAACTTGTGCAAGTTCTGTCATATGGCAGTAGTTTCCAACAAACACATGTTTTGGGAATGTATAGTCATTCAACCCTTTTGGTCGGATATAAATCAACTGCTAAAAACAAAAAGATTGGGCTACAACATAAATTTAACCTACTAATACATCTCTTTTTGTAATATTACGATATTATCTAAACAAAGATCAATTTAGATTCTCATCATCTCGAAGTTGACTGAAGCTAAATATATCGACATAAAAATTCGCAAAATTTAGCAACCACTCTCGAAAAATTCTGAACAGAATCGCTTAAAAAAATATGGACTTTACTTTACTTCTGGGTTTTCATAAATTGCGCACATTTTTTTCATGAAACGCACATGTGCATTGTTACTAAATATATATACAACAATTGTTTTGCAACACATAACCAATACACATCAATAAATAATCATTACGTCTATATGTCAATGCTCACCATCTCTTCTGACCATGTTATTATTATTCAATCGTATCATGCAATCAAGGTATCACGTATTTCGTCCCCAAACCACATCAGACCTAGAGTCGTCGGCCACAAACAAATTCAGCCCAAGTCAAATCATGCCAAGCTTGTGCTTCACACCACATTTCTGCTTCACAATAACTGATCCAGTTACCCACACCACCTCTTATTAGGCAGGGTCCTTCTCAGGATTTCACTTTTGTTTAGACTTTGCGAAACATGATTTGATTGACCCAACGCACGGTGTACTCACTCAGCTATGACAGGTCAATCAATTTGTGATATTATTTTTATTATCACATCATTGATACATTTTCGAGTTTTGTTTCTACATTCACACAGCACATGGGCAATGTTTGGACACAAGGACACAGTTCAGTAAATCACGTTCGTCCATATGTTCGATCGATAATTCACTCGCCATAATTTGTGGGTTATTTCCTCCTAAATGCGACCTTCCGTCATCTGACTGTGAATGTTAATTCGCTGTTAAGAAATGTCAAGTTCAATTGACTCGACTGCCACGCCATTTAATTATTTTTATGTTAAAGTAGTCGATGTTAATTAATTAAGGTTTAAGTGAATTAACATGTTTGTGCAACTTCTAACTCTTTTGAGCAGCGGCATTTTTAGCTCGACTATTCAAAGAATAGTTAGAGCTTATGTAGTCACACCGGCGTCGGCGTCACCGTCACGCCTTGGTTAAGGTTTTTAGTCAAGCTTGTATATGGAATACTCCTGGCCCTACACCCACCATACTTGGACAACTTCATCACCTAGTGATGTACATCAACAACCCCTGACCTATATTTGACCTTGACCTACATTTAACCTTGAATTACTTACTTAATTCCCCTTGGTTAAGGTTTTTAGTCAACCTTGGTTAAGGTTTTTAGTCAAGCTTGTACATGGAATACTATTGTGCATACAGACACCATACTTGGACAACCTTTTCTCATAGGGATATACATCAATAACCCCTGATCTATATTTGACTTTGATCTACATTTCCTCTTAAATTACTTAGTTAATTCCCTTTGGTTAAGGGTTTTAGTCAAGCTTGTAGATGGAATACTCCTGACCCTACACCAACCATACTTGGACAACTTCATCTCCTAGTGATGTACATCAACAACCACTGACCTATAGTTGACCTTGACCTACATTTAACATTGAATTACTTACTTAATTCCCCTTGGTTAAGGTTTTTAGTCAATCTTGGTTAATGTTTTTAGTCAAGCTTGTAGATGGAATACTATTGTGCATACAGACACCATACTTGGACAACCTTTTCTCATAGGGATGTACATCAATAACCCCTGATCTATATTTGACATTGACCTACATTTCCTCTTGAATTACTTAGTTAATTCCCCTTGGTTAAGGTTTGTACTCAAACTTGGTTAAGGTTTATAGTCAAGCTTGTATATGGAATACTCCTGGGACTACATCAACCATACTTGGACAACTTCATCTCCTAGTGATGTACATCAATAATCCCTGACCTACATTTGACCTTGACCTACTTTTACCCTTGGATTACTTAGTTAATTCCCCTTGGTTAAGGTTTTTAGTCAAGCTTGTAGATGGAATACTCCTGGGCCCGTATTTATAAAGAATCTAAGATTTATCTTAAACTTAGACTTAAGTCCGTCTTAGTAAAGATCAAAATTAAGATTTATCTTAAATTAGTCTTAAGTATAATCTTAGACAAATCTTAAGACGAATCTCAGTTAAGATTTTTCTCAAATCTAAGACAAAGGTCACGCGCATAATTTATGAGAATCCAATACGATTTTTAGCAACACCGGAAACGCTCTTCTACAATGAAAGTAAGTAAGGCATTGTTTATATTGGCGACAACGTCAAATGATGTTTGTTTTGTTTGTTTATTAGTGTTTAACGGCCTATCAACAGCTAAGGTCATGTAAGGCCGGGCAAACGGGTTCGATCCCATTTTAACCTGCTGCATTGGGGGGAAAATACCAAAATCAGAACGGAATATTTACATCAAGAACAAATATATTCAGCCCTGAAATTAGAATAACCTGACCTGGTGCCAGGTCCATACCACACCAAAGTCACTTGTCAAATGATGTCTTCTATCACATCCGCGTCCAGCATTCGCGTCGCAAAATGTTGTATGCAATTGTATCAAACACACGCGAGTGCTTACGACATTGTTGGATATGGCGCCGAACACATATATGATAATATCATAGGAAGTTTACTGTGAGCGGCGACGAATTGATTTAATACCGAGTGCGGTACGGCGGCGTATGGTGTACGATAGAAACGTTTCAGAGAATACGTTATTCTGATTCAATGCTGAACATTCCCCCACACACGTTTGTTTGTTTGCTTGTTTGTTCGGATTTAACGGTCTATCAACAGCTATGGTAATTTAAGGCCGGGTCAATGGGTTTAGTACTAAATCCCATATATTACCTGTACAAGTACATGTTCCAAGTAGTTATATGTGATTGAACGGCTGCAAATCTATTTTTGCAATCTGTTATTCTCTTTATTTGCACACAACAACACACACAAAGTTGCTGAGATTTTGTCACACATAACTAATGTTACAAGTACATGTACAAATGTTGGAAAAATCCCCAAAATCAGAACTGAATATTTACAATAAAAAAACCCACTGTATAGTCAGGGGCGGATCTAGAGGTGGGTTCCGGGGTTGCGAACGGTAACTCTTGCAATTGCTCCCGTACCGTCCGTAGGGAGTAGATTAACCCAATAACCCAATTCAACTCCCAGGTAACAAACGAGCCAAAGATACCTGAGGGCCAAACCAGGCAAATCGTCATTCCTGTAAGTAGGAACCCCCACAACCACCCACCCCCCCCACCCCCCAAGTACAACTGATGGAAATTTAATCTTGTGAAAATATTCACTACATAGTTTCCAACATCGGCTGGTCACAGACGACGGTACGGGAGTAGACTACAAGAGTTACTGTTCGCACGCTGATTCAATGGACTTTTTCGAAATAGCCCAAAATTATTAACCAAATTGGAAATCACACAGAAGCAGCAGAAATAAGATGAGAAGATGAAAATATAGACAATAAAGAACAATACCATGTATGGAGTTTAAAATAAATCTGACCAATATCTGTAGAAGATTTTAGGTACTAAACAAGAGTGCCAAAGGTCACAAGATACACCCGTCGAGGCAAGGCCAGCCAACAAGGGGAGGATAACTCACTCAAAACCAATAGGGTTCTTCATCTTGACGTGATAAACATGTATAGCGAATTTGGTTATGATCCGTCAAGTAGAACCCGAGTTCTTACGTGGACAAGGGTACAGAGTGCGAAAATAAAAATGGCCGCCAAGGGGAGATAAGTTATCAGATTTTTTTTGAAAATGCATAGGTTTCTTCATCTTGCCATGATAAACATGTAATGTATACAATATTTCATGTAGAGCTCTAGTTATGCATGGACAAGCTGTGCCCGCACGCCGAACGCCCGCCAGCCTGTACAAGGCGAATACATAATATGTTCTGTATTTTCAAATATGGTATAAAAATGTTAAACCAACATATACAAATCATTTTATTGACAAATTTAAGTTACTTGACCATATGGGCGGACTATGGAATGAACACAGGGATGATGATAAACAAGCATATCATGTATGAAATTTAAAGGTATATGCCCACTCAGTAGGCACAACATTGTTCTTTATAGGAAGTTAAATAAGTGTATAATGCTGTCACTATTCAAAATTACGAGAGCCCGCTGTACAGATATAATCATTTAGTAATGTTTATTTTACTGATAGTGACGCGAGGTGGTATCAGGCTATTTTCATATGCAAATGAGGCATGATATTCTTTAATTATTTATACTAATTAAATGTGTCACCTGAAAAAATAATATTTTTGACAGATTATAAAGTATTATCATTGCATATCAAAAAATAAATACAGAGCATAAATAGTAATGTCCGTTGACATTTTAAGGAAACGCGGTTATCGCCCCTGACATCAGTGTGGAAATTTACGTCTGATATAAAATGTAAAATAATTCCAATCAATACGTAGGGAAATGGTGAATGAATGTTTATTTTTCCAGAAAATGTCTCCGATGATGTCTCTGATAGGAAGTGCATTGTGTGTCTACTCAGAGCTCCAGATATGATGCGTATTGGCGTATTTTACGCAATTATTTTAGCTGAATACCGTGACGCAGTGATTATCAAAATTGGGAATATAAAATACGCACAGCAATGTGAAAATATGCATTGATTTTCAAATTGAGTAGTGAAAATATACTGTCATAAAGTTGAAAATGCACTTAGTTGAGCTGCAAAAAGAAAACAGTGTTTGCTTTTTGCAGCTCAAATAAGTGACTGTTTACATGTTTTATATATTGTTTTATCCTTTGTTCCCTATTTAGTAATGAAGAGAATCAATAATCTATTTGTAAAAGTAAAATACGCAATGATTTTGAAATCAGGCGGTATAGTACGTTTAGACACAAAGCTTATGTGAAGCTCTGTCAACTCAGTGGGCATGTACCTTTAATATAAAAGGTTTTGAATAAATAACGACTTATGGTTGCAGAGATAATAAGTACCTGAAAATGTTAGTTACAGGCAGAAGGAACCTTAAATCAGATAATTGGACATACTAGAACTGTATATCCATCAGCATACTGTATAGACATGCAACAGGGTGTGTGATCATCTGGTTTCCCAACAGCATGTTGTCATGTTTTTAGATATGGTTACAATAGGTTTCCTTTAATATCTTTCTAACGGAATGACAAAATTTGATGAAACATAGTGCAGCAAATGCAAAACTGTTGGCCCTATATTGTACACTCAATTTAGTTTGGTTTAATCTCATGAGAAACGATAAAAATCTAGAACATGTGTATGTACATGTAAGAAATAAACGGTCAACTCGATTCTTTGTGAAAGTTAAATATAAGAGTTTGTAAAGACCTTTTACAGCAACATAAAACATGTTTCATATTTGTTGAGTTATATATCATCAAAAGGAAGATTTTCAAGAAAATCTACTGTTTAAATAACGCCAAAGATTATGTCGCGTCTTAAAATGTTGTTCGGAAACTTTTGGAAACCACATGATCCCATACATGTACCCTGATACAATGAGTATAATTACTCCAAATTTTAGCACAAGGGTCTTGAATGAAAACTTCAATCTAAACACTGTTCACATTAAATAATCAGCTTGCTCCACAAGATTATGTCCAGAGCATGCACCAGTTTCTGTCACGTCCAGTTCAGTCCAGTGACGATTCCACAGCAGCCTGTGATACCTGAAAGAGATACATTGTAGTACAGGTTTAAATCAACTGTTTGAATGTGAAAACAATAAATGTTCCAGTACCGTACTCCATAACTTGACTATTATCAGCCACAGGCAGTCGTCATGATGATAGGGTGGTGTAATATACTGTTTTAACTTAAAATATGCACTGAATTTGAAATCTGGGGTTCAATACTCTTTAGATACAAAACTTATCTGGAGCTCTGATTACACCATCCTATCAACATACTGACGGCCTATGCCCACTACCCTTAAAATGTGACACAGGCATTCGTGAATAATTAGTGTTAAAAACAATATTAAATAATTTATGATTTTCCTTCAAATACATATACATGTAATTATATATATACTGATTATAGGAAAATAAAAGATTAATCTGGCATTATTTTTCAACATAAATCTCAGAATATGCCATATGAAATTAATTTACTGAATATCATCGGAATTTGGGGGGAAAATGGCGTGGTGGTGGAATTTTACTATTTTTTAATAAAATTTGTTGAAATTAGTGTTAAAAGAAAACAGTTACCGCTATTAATGATTTTTCTTCAAATATAGGAAAATAAACGATTAATCTGGCATTATTGTTTGGTGTCGTGCAGGGATGATATTAACGGTACATGCCCACTCAGTAGGCACAACATATTCTTTATATCAGAGACATTTCTGGCAAAATAAACGTTTTTTCACCATTACCCCACGACCCACGTATTGATTGGCATTATTATACATCTTATATCAGACATAAATTTTCACACCGATATCAGGGGCGATAACCGTGTTTCCTTAAAATGTTAACAGACATTACTATTTGAGCGCCGCTGTGCGATTTCCAACGTTAGGCTCAAAATAACGTTACGTCGGAAATCCTGGTTTTCTGACGTCACCATGTGGAGCAGACGACGTTTCAGAATTGAGTCGCTTAACGTCTAACGTCAATTTATGTGACAAACTTAAGCTGGGAAACTGAGAGTCGACGATTTCGATCTAAATAGAAACTTTACATATAGTTTGATTATTGATTTTTGTATGATTCGTGAGCTCTTGTGTCTCTACTCTAGTCTATATAATCGATGAATACCGACTACGTTAAGTACTGAGTATGCCTACCGAATCGTTTCGATGTTTGACAAGCAGTTTGGATTCAGGAAGGAACGTAAACCATGTATACATAGCCTACATAGTGTTTCTGCCACCACATACTAGTTTAGTGTATTTATTTTGTTACAACGTGAAAATAAACTGTTAACTAATTAATAATTAATAGGCGGATTTCACAAGGTTGTTTATACATTACTACAATCCCGAGAGGAGTTGCTTCCCTAGCCGATCGATAAAAGTCAACAGTTTACCGCTGAAGCCATGTCGGCCTTGGTGGCCGAGTGGTTTTGTGCTGTGTTTGATTTACGGAAGTGGTGGCTGGAAGTTGGGTGGATGACATAAATGTATGATAGGTTTGAGTAATATGTTTAGCAACGTTGTCAAAAATGGATTACTGTGGAAGTATGGAGGGACTGACGTGCGTACGCATTGACGAATAGTGACCTGCTTTGTCCGATCCGCTTTGTCCGACCTTCTACATTGCAATCAATGTCATCAGGAACAGAAACGTGACAATACAAATCACCAGACCATACACTGTTACTGGGGTAACATCTATTAAGAAATTCAATGCGATGTATTAATTATACATTTTAAGTAAATACATCAAAACTGATGCATTAGTGAAATTAGAAACTGAAACATGAAACCGGTTGACTGCTTTTTTGTATATCACAGTATTTTCTGTCATATGCAACCTTAAATGAACTCACGTGACATAGTCTCGTGATGTAATACAATATGCCCTTGATAAATCAGGTGACGATACAATCACCGACGTGACTCACTGTGGCTGGGTACAATACAACCCATATTGTCTGGGCGGCTACGTGTATCGAGTCTAGAACATATATATGGCCACATCGCTAACTACATGAAGAGCTCATGCACAGTGAGGCAGGTAACTGTAAACCTCAATTTTGTTACATCCTGATATCAATACATATAATTTGCACGTAGCAGCAAGATGTTGATGATTTATCAAAATTTAAGATATATCCACAATAATTGTACTTGGTTGCATACATCGGCTCCAAACATACATGTTGCACCAACACAATATAATTGTTTGCTATGCCCTTGGATATGGTACAACCGTACCAATAGTATAAGATAATATGATCTGCTCTTTATATATGCAATGTACCAATATTATGCGTATGTGATATTTATACGAGTATTATATAATAGTATACATGCATATGAAGTTTCAAGTCAATGAGTGAAGCGGTTGAGGAGATATAACATACGTAAAATCTTTAACGCAAAGTTTACAAAAACTTTAACGCAAACTTCTAAGACATTTGACCTTGACCTTGGGCATGTGGGCAGCATGGGTGTTGCGCACAGTGAATATTTGGAGGATGGTAAACATGCATATTAAGTTTCAAGTCAATGATTGAAGCGGTTGTAGACGGCCTGCCAAGGTCAATAAAAGGCCTCCAATAAAGTTTTGATGGCATTTTTTGTTATAAATGGGTACCCATGCTGATCAACTTCTATGATATGTAAGCTGTTGGATAGAGGTGGGTACCCCTGCAGATTTGACCCTTAGGTGTAATTCTTTAGGTCATTTAGAGGTCATATTGATCCAAAATTTCTGATTGACATGGGTGTATGAATGCCCGTATATGATTTATAACAGCATTAATAGCCGTCTGATGATGAACTATTTTGGTAGCTATATAAATAGGGATTCGGAAAATGCCGAACTAACGAGGAAAAATCATGTTTGAAATTAAAGATGCCTAAGAAACAAGAATATATATTGTATGTCATATCATTGTTGATATTTAAGCTATTTCAATAGCAATACTGATAATAAGTATATTTTTTGACGGAGAAATTGTTTACAAACATACTGATACCATTTTTCTTATAGTTACTTTTCGTAAATTCAAGATGGTCACCAAAACAGTACGTTTCATTAAATTCGTTCTCATTTAGCCCATTGCTGACAATGCAGAGAGTTCCCATTAGCATGTCATTTTCATGGAATTTGTGACTAATATTATCCTTCAATTTGTATTATTGATTAAACTAACAGAACGTATTTTGAAATTGGGACAGTTGGAGCTACATTCAAAATGGCCGCCAACTCAATTTTGAAAAGTATAAAATTAAATATCTCTGTAACCCGACGAACAAAAACTAAAATTAAGATGTCTTTTTACAGTTTTCGGTACAACATACTCATTGAAACGCGTATATTTTGGTCTAGGCCTTCAAATTCAAGATCCGCCATATTGGAAACTGTGAAAAAGAAAGCAATGTTTCTGTAGTCGGATAATGTCAAAATATAAATTGTATGAGGTTTCCTCGCTAATTGTTACATGATATGTGGCAATTTAGAGTTGAGTTAATCATAATTTTAACTAGATGGAATATTTACAAAATTCAATGTTTTTTGGAAAGTACATTGTCTGTGCTACAAAAAACTGTCAACAAGTAAAAATGTGAAAATCCGACCCTATGGTTGGAAATTGCACAGCAGAGCTCATTTATTCTATGTAGTTATATTTTGATGTGCAATGATCATACTTTATAATCAGTCAAAATTATTATTTTTATGCCACCGGGTTTCGAAGAAACGGGTGGCATATAGTGTTTGGACCGTCTGTCCGTCTGTCCGTCCGTCCGTCTGTCCGTCTGAATATGCTGCAGGTGGCATCCACGTTCGACAGACGCATTTCTTGTTTCAGGTGACATTTAATTAGTATAAATAATTAAAAAATATCATTCCTCATTTGAGTATGAAAATAGCCTGATTCCACCGCGAGTTGCTATCAGTAAAATAAATATTACTAAATTATTTTATCTGTACACGTATATCGGTCACTCGTAATATTTAGAACCGGTGGAATAGTGAGACAATTTAAATACACTTGTTTTAATTCCTATAAAGAACATTTTGTGCCTACTGAGTGGGCATGTACCTTTAAATACATTAATGTTATATGGCCATAAGAGGAGCAACAGCTGAACTACATGTACATAGATATTAGTATATAACTAAGTTCAGTCAAAATGGAAGAACCTAACCCAAATTGTCTTGCTGTCACGCAGGGCAACTTACAGCCCGAAGGCTCACAGGTTATTTTTATGTCAACACATTCAGTTTAGTGAGATACATGTACGACTTTAAAAATTAACTAAATAATTCAAATATCACAATTATATTCGCCGAGACATTTATATTTTGTATGAGAGTTGCCATTCCGGCCAATGTGTAGTGTTTCAATGCCATATTTGTGTGTATTAGAAATGTTTGATGTACCGAGGCCGAAACGGAATGGGTACGAAGTGAAAAGAAGTTATGAGTGGCCAGCAAAAGGTGTCCGAGAAATGGGACGCACTGCTTTTAATTACGTACCGTACAAAACCAGGAGATACGTGGATTCGTTCGTCATCATGTCAACTAAGTAATAGGCATAATCCCCGATTGAATGACGATTGAATTTTTACGCAAAATTACATTTTACTATGGGACGTTCGTGAAACGAAATTTGTTTTTCACGGCGCAACACCAATATATTCCCAGCAATTTTACCCGCAGTCAGCTTTATTTTCAAAGGTCAGTAACTGTTACGGAGTAAAATCGAAGGTCTGCATCCACTAAATGCGCAAGTTATGAGTTCAGTTTCAGAATTACCTTCTAAAATGGATTTTATAAAGTGCAGCGGGGCACGATACTTCGTGGACGCCATTTTTTTTAAAATCTTAACTTTTTCTTAAAGTTAAGATTGCTTTAAGACTACCCATGAGGTGTCTTAAGTTTTTCTTAGATTTAACAGTGTTTAAGACAATTCTTAGTCGAACTTACCTTTATGAATAGGACTTAAGATTTTCTTAAAATTTAAGACGACCGTAAGTCGAAAACTAAGTCGAAGTAGGAAGTTAAGATCAACTTTAAGTTTAAGACTCGACTAAGATTCTTTATGAATACGGGCCCTGGCCCTACACCAACCATACTTGGACAACTTCATCTAGTGATGTACATCAACAACCCCTGACCTATATTTGACCTTGACCTACATTTAACATTGAATTACTTACTTAATTCCCCTTGGTTAAGGTTTTTAGTCAACCTTGGTTAAGGTTTTTAGTCAAGCTTGTACATGGAACACTATTGTGCATACAGACACCATACTTGGACAACCTTTTCTCATAGGGATGTACATCAATAACCCCTGATCTATATTTGACCTGGACCTACATTTCCTCTTGAATTACTTACTTAATTCCCCTTGGTTAAGGTTTTTAGTCAAGCTTGTAGATGGAATACTACTGGCCCTACACCCACCATACTTGGACAACTTCATCTCCTAGTGATGTACATCAATAACCCCTGATCTATATTTGACCTTCACCTACATTTCCTCTTGAATTACTTACTTAATTCCCCTTGGTTAACGTTTTTGTCTCGCCCGCGAAGCGAAAAGCGAGACATAGGTTTTGCTTTTCCGGAGTCGGCGTCGTCGGCGGCGGCGTCGTCGGCGTCGTCGGCGTCGTCATCATTCAATGTTAAGTTTTCGTGTTACGGTCATTACTTCAACACCTTATCAGCTACAGTCATCAAACTTTATACATACCTTTACTATGATATGTAGATGAACATAGGACTATTAAAAAAAATTCCGGGCTCCAGGGTCAAGGTGAAACTCTATTTCTTTCTATGCTACAAACTGAACATTAATGCATGAAGACCCGTTTTCTCGTGCGCTCTGTACACCTTACCTGTAGAGAGAACAATAGCCTTCTCCAGTTGAACACTTCTGCATGTGCAAGCATGTGCAAATTTTCAGCTTGACCACTAAATGTCCAGCTAAATTATTACAGATAATTTATACAGGTAAATTATTATACCTGGGTATTACATTTCCGTAAACTGTGTTGACAATATTGTGGCAATATGTGGACCTGTG
Source organism: Conchocele bisecta (assembly GCA_029237695.1). Lineage (NCBI taxonomy): Eukaryota > Metazoa > Mollusca > Bivalvia > Lucinida > Thyasiridae > Conchocele > Conchocele bisecta. Next base: position 39,770,805 of record CM055280.1, on the reverse strand, counting down.
CAGATATGATATGTAGATAAATATAGGACTATTATAAAAATTCTGGGCTCCAGTAGCGAGCATTATTTTTTTGTTAATTTTTAAACTTTTTTTTTTTTTAAACTTTTTTTCCATTTTTAGCCAGGTTTTTTTGGAAAAAAAATCCACGCTATTGGATTGGCGAAAGCCAGGCGGGCGGGCGGCGTCCACAATCAATGTTAAGTTTTCGTGTTTCAGTCCATTTCTTTGTTACTGTAACACATAGGACCAACAAACTTTCACAGCTTCATAACCAAGGGGTGCCCACCACATATCACTATCCAACATGTTACCTTTTTGAACTTGACCCATTTTTTCCGCGCAGTCAATGTTAACTTTTCGCGTTTACAATGTTAAGTTTTCGTGTTTAAGTCCATTTCTTTGGTACTGTACCACCTAGGACCACCAAACTTTCACAGCTTCATAACCAAGGGGTGCCCACCACATACAACTATCCAACATGTGACCATTTATTTTACCTTCACCTATTATTTCTACGTAATTGACTTAGCCATTTTCAACGTTAACTTTTTAACGTCCATTTTCAACGTTAACTTTTTAACGTACGTCTGGTTAAATTTTATTTGTTTAAAGTTTTTCGTTATACTATATCTCTGCAACTGCTTCGCCCATTACCTTGAAACTTTACATGGGTGTTTATCATCATCCATATTTTCATTCTACCCCCCAACCGTGCGGCCCCTGTGCCCAATGTCAAGGTCAAATTGCTTTAATTTTTTTGTGTACTATATCTCTGCAACTGCTTCACCCATTACCTTGATACTTCACATGGGTGTTTATCATCATTGTCGCGCCCGCTTGCGGAAAGCGCGATATAGTCGGCATTTTGGCATACGTCCGTCCGTCCGTCCGTCCGTCCGTCCGTCCGTCCGTGTGTCCGGTTAAATGTTTTTCCATCTCTACTATCTCTTTTTTTGTTTTTTTTTAGTGTCCATGCCTCGCCCCAAGGCGCGACATGCAGGCCACGGCCATCTAGTCTACAAAAAGTGGCCTCGTTTCTTGTTTTTTTTTCAAATTCTTTTTCCATTTTTAGCCAGGTTTTTTGAAAAAAAATCCAGGCTATTGGATTGGCGAAAGCCGGGCGGGCGGGCGGCGGCGGGCGGCGGCGGCGGGCGCGTCCACAATCAATGTTAAGTTTTCGTGTTTGCGTCCATTTCTTTGTTACTGTACCATCTAGGACCACCAAACTTTCACAGCTTCATAACCAAGGGGTGCCTACCACATACAACTATCCAACATGTGACCATTTCTTAGCCATTTTCAACGTTAACTTTTTAATCCATGACCTATATTTGACCTTGACCTACTTTTATCCTTGGATTACTTAGTTGTTTCCCATTGGTTACGGTTTTTAGTCAAGCTTGTATATGGAATACTCCTGGGCCTACAGAAACCATACTTGGAAAACTTCATCTCCTAGTGATGTACATCAATAACCCCTGACCTATATCTGACATTGACCTACATTTAGCCTTGAATTACTTACTTAATTTCCCTTGGTTAAGGTTTTTAGTCAACCTTGGTTAAGGTTTTTATGCAGGCCGCAGCCACCTTCTTTGTCAAGCTATGTGTACATCGACACCCTCGTAGTCGAGCTATGCTGTTATCCTACAGCTCTTGTTTGTTTTGCGCACTCTACAAACTGGACAATAATGCATGAAGACCCGTTTTCTCGTGTGCTCTGTACACCTTACCTGTAGAGAGAACAATAGCCTTCTCCGGTTGAACAATAGAGACTGGTAATTTATACAGGTAAATTACTACATTGGATATTACATTTCCGTAAACTGTGTTGAAAATATTGTGGCATTAGGTGGACCTGTGCAGATATATGTAGATAAATATAGGACTATTAAAAAAAAAATTCTGGGCTCCAGTAGCAAGCATTATTATTTTTAATTTTTAGCCAGGTTTTTTTTTAAAAAATCCAGGCTATTGGATTGGCGAAAGCCGGGCGGGCGGGCGGCGTCCACAATCAATGTTAAGTTTTCGTGTTTGAGTCCATTTCTTTGTTACTGTACCACCTAGGACCACCAAACTTTCACAGCTTCATAATCAAGGGGTGCCCACCACATATCACTATCCAACATGTTACTTTTTTTTTTAACTTCACCCATTTTTTCCGCGCAGTCGACTTAGCCATTTTCAATGTTAAGTTTTCACGTTTTCAATGTTAAGTTTTCGTGTTTAAGTCCATTTCTTTGGTACTGTACCATCTAGGACCACCAAACTTTCACAGCTTCATAATCAAGGGGTGCCCACCACATATCACTATCCAACATGTTACTTTTTTTTTAACTTGACCCATTTTTACGCGCAGTCGACTTAGCCATTTTCAATGTTAAGTTTTCGCGTTTACAATGTTAAGTTTTCGTGTTTAAGTCCATTTCTTTGGTACTGTACCACCTAGGACCACCAAACTTTCACAGCTTCATAACCAAGGGGTGCCTACCACATACAACTATCCAACATGTGACCATTTTTTTACCTTCACCTATTATTTCTACGTAATTGACTTAGCCATTTTCAACGTTAACTTTTTAACGTACGTCTGGTTAAATTTTTTTTGGTTAAAACTTTTTCGTTATACTATATCTCTGCAACTGCTTCGCCCATTACCTTGAAACTTCACATGGGTGTTTATCATCATCCATATTTTCATTCTAACCCCCAACCGTGCGGCCCCTGTGATCAATGTCAAGGTCAAATTACTTTGAATTTATTTGTTAAAGTTTTTTCGTGTACTATATCTCTGCAACTGCTTCACCCATTACCTTGATACTTCACATGGGTGTTTATCATCATTGTCGCACCCGCTTGCGGAAAGCGCGATATCGTCGGCATTTTGGCATACGTCCGTCCATACGTCCGAGTGTCCGGTTAAATTTTTAGTTAAAATTTTTCCATCTACTATATCTATTTTTTTAGTGTCCATGCCTCGCCCCAAGGCGCGACATGCAGGCCATGGCCATCTAGTCTACAAAAAGTGGGTATAATTATGTTATCCAAGTGTCCATGCTTGGAAAAAACCTGGCCTTCGTGGCTTTGCCTCGTTTCTTGTTAAACTTTTGTTTTCCATTTCTTTTTTTTTCTTTTTTTTCAAATTCTTTTTAAATTTTTGTCTAGTAGCATAAGGTCGTAAGTGCTATATACAGACTATTATCATATAATAAAACAATTATTGCCTAGTGAGCCATAGAATATAATCTGATATTCCATGGCTCACTAGTCAATAATTGTATAATATGTTCGGGCCAGTGAAAATTGCTTTCGGACCCAGGCTCGAGGTCAAGGCGGGACAAGGCGAGGCATTTGATTCCGCGGAATTCTTGTTTACTTATCTCCCTTTGTTTTATGCTCTGATTTCGTATCCAGAGCATAACTCAAACACCCTTTGGAATATTTTTATGCCCCACCACGATAGTGGAGGGGGCATTTAGTGTTACCCTTGTCCGTCCGTCCGTCCGTCCGTCCGCACACACGAATGGGTACTTGTAAGTGTACGGGGATCTTATTGGGTAGGGTTAGGATAGTGTTGGGTACTCTTGTTGGGTATTGTTATACAGTAAAAACCCAACAACCCATTCGTAGGAACGTGCCTCCCGTCCGTCCGTCCGTCCGTCCGTCCGTTACAAAACTTTAACACTCGGGTAAATGTCTCATAATTTCTTCATCCTTCGACCGATCTGCTTCATATTTCATATACACATTGCTCTGATGGTCCTCTACCGCCCTGTGCCAAATCCACATTCGTTCTGCCCCCGCCAAGCCTAGGGTCAAGGTCACATACTTGGTGCTTCAAAAACTTTAACGCTCAGGTTAATATCTTATAATTTCTGTTTTCTTTCACGGATCAGTTTCATATTTCATATACACATTGCTCTAATGGTCCTCTACCGCCCTGTGCCAAATCCACATTTGTTCTGCCCCCGCCAAGCCTAGGGTCAAGGTCACATACTTGGTGCTTCAAAAACTTTAACGCTCAGGTTAATATCTTATAATTTCTGTTTTCTTTCACGGATCAGCTTCATATTTCATATACACATTGCTCTAATGGTCCTCTACCGCCCTGTGCCAAATCCACGTTCGTCCTGCCCCCGGCAAGCCCAGGGTCAAGGTTACATACTTGGTGCTTCAAAAACTTTAACGCTCAGTTAAATATCTTATAATTTCTGTTTTCTTTCACGGATCAGCTTCATATTTCATATACGCATTGCTCTAATGGTCCTCTACCGCCCTGTGCCAAATCCACGTTCGTCTCCCCCCCGCCAAGCCCAGGGTCAAGGTCACATACTTAGTGCTTCAAAAACTTTAAACGCTCGGGTAATACTTATAATTTCTGTTTTCTTTCATGGATCATCTTCATATTTCATATACGCATTGCTCTAATGGTCCTCTACTGCCCTGTGCCAAATTCACGTTCGTCCTGCCCCCGCCAAGCCCAGGGTCAAGGTCACATACTTGGTGCTTCCAAAACTTTAACGCTCAGGTAAATATCTTATAATTTTTCTTTCCATTCACGGATCAACTTCATATTTCATATACGCGTTGCTCTAATGGTCCTCTACCGCCCTGTGCCAAATCCACGTTCGTCCTGCCCCCCGCCAAGCCCAGGGTTAAGATCACATACTTAGTGCTTCAAAAACTTTAACGCTCAGGTAAATATCTTATAATTTCTGTTTTCTTTCACGGATCAGCTTCATATTTCATATACGCATTGCTCTAATGGTCCTCTACCGCCCTATGCCAAATCCACGTTCGTCCTGCCCCCCGCCAAGCCCAGGGTTAAGATCACATACTTAGTGCTTCAAAAACTTTAACGCTCAGGTAAATATCTTATAATTTCTGTTTTCTTTCACGGATCAGCTTCATATTTCATATACGCATTGCTCTAATGGTCCTCTACCGCCCTGTGCCAAATCCACGTTCGTCCTGCCCCCGCCAAGCCCAGGGTCAAGGTCACATACTTAGTGCTTCAAAGACTTTAACGCTCAGGTAAATATCTTATAATTTCTGTTTTCTTTCATGGATCATCTTCATATTTCATATACGCATTGCTCTAATGGTCCTCTACTGCCCTGTGCCCAGGGTCAAGGTCATATGCTTGGTGCTTCAAAAACTTTAACACTCGGGTAAAATAAAATTTTGGCTTGGAATTTGGCCTCATTTATTATCAAAGCAATATGTGGGACATCCGTGTTCTATGAACACATTTTCTAGTTTATTAAACTTCACACATGCATAGAAGACGACCCAAAGGTGTGTCGCACGTAAGAATGACAACTCTTGCGTCGTTAATTTCTTAGTTATCTCCCTTTGTTGTTTCGTGCACTGATTTCGTGTCCGGAGCATAACTCGAACACCCTTTGGAATATTTTCATGAAACTTCACACATGCATAGACCACGACTCTAAAGGTGTGTCACGCAAGAATGACAACTCTTGCATCACTAATTTTTTAGTTATCTCCCTTTGTTTTTCCGTCACTGATTTTGTCTCCGGAGCATAACTCGAACACCCTTTTTTCAAACTACTTGTGTATCTGGGGAGGGGATACACATGCGCTTGTCGACAAGCGTCCATTTCTAGTTTTATCATTCTTCTGGTGAAATAATTCATTTTTAATTCTCATCAACAACATGAACAATACCTACATGTACATGTATATTAAACACATTCAATCTGTATCTTCTGCATACTATTTCCATCGAAGAGACAATAGCAACTATGAAGAACAAATTGGAACAATTCAACTCAAAATGGAATGGCTTTACCAAAACTTCCATAATGGCTCCGAGCAATTTTATATTGTCGGTTATCATTGTACCTAAAATATGCACATCTTTTACCTTCCCCTAATACATGCTTTATCACATTTGTTTTACGTAACAGCCACTCTTTCCAAGTATCACCCACTATATATCATATTGTCCTATAATATACACCCCAACCTATTTACCTCTATAACTTATACTATACCGTAATAAACTCATTGTTACTTGCCATAGGTCATAGTTTTGCATGCCATTTACTTTGTTGACAGGTAGGTACTGCGACAAAAACTTGATTATAAACTTGATATTTTGTCGGGCTACAAACTGATTGTTAAATACTTGTTGAAATAATTTGTAATAACGTATTGCATGCATGTATATATGTATATTATGATGTAAGAAAGAAATAAGAAAGCAGAAAAATAAGAAGTTTTGGCTGGCATACTTAAGTATTGGATTTATGTACAGTATATGATTATCTAGTATTAACTTTGCTTTTTAAAAGGTTCAGTTTCTTTGTCCATATACCCAACTCATTTGGTGCTAACATGCTAATATATATGATTTCTGTGCCAATGCAAAGCAACATATTGATATGTTAAAGCCACCTTGAATGTAAAGATCCTGCACCTGTTTCAAACCTTACATCCACCCTACCATGTTTTCCATCTTCGCATACATGTAGTAAACAAAGAATGTCATTTGAAAGTGTCTACCTTTTCGGTTATGAAACATTGAAATTTCATTTTCATGTGCCACAAATAAACTTGTGAAATAAAATGAGATTTGCAAGGTATGCTGTTATGGCAGGGACTGTCATGTTCGGCGATTGTCAATTTGTCATGGATCTCTTGTAATGTCAAATTCCCAATCACCAAGTCACATGTATACTGTGTACAATGTATGTACTCGTGCTGCTTAGACGACCGCCTGTATTCAATAATACATGTATTGTTGAACATATGTTTCAAGCAATCAAACATTCTGAATCACTGAATAATGACCATGTTTTGTAGCCATTTCACATTTAGGTTTTTCAACTGGTTTGTTTACCTTGGCAGGTGTAGTGTGCCATGTGGCCAGCGTGTGAGTGAGATGGTGTGACCCACGAGGATGGGGACCGGGGGCTCGTTCCTCCACAACCAGGATGACGACGACATCCTCGGTATGGACATAGATGGCAGCAGTCGCGGTGTCATTAAACGTATACCCATCGAGATGAAGCCACGCGGCAAGCTGGGGCTCCGCAGTGTTGGCTCGGTGGGCCGCAAACCCAAGGGCGGATCCCTACGGTATGTATTAATGCCCAATAAACTACAGGACGGATCTCTACGGTATGTATTAATGCCAGATAAACTGCAGGGGCGTCACTACAGTATGTATCAATGCCAGATAAACTACAGGGTGATCACCACAGTATGTAGTAATGCCAGATACACTACAGGGAGATCACTACGTTATATATTAATGCCAGATAAACTGCAGGGAGATCACTATGGTATGTATTAATGCCAGATAAACTGCAGGGAGATCACTACGTTATATATTAATGCCAGATAAACTGCAGGGAGATCACTACGGTATGTATTAATGCCAGATAAACTGCAGGGGCATCACTACAGTATGTATCAATGCCAGATAAACTGCAGGGAGATCACTACAGTATGTATTAATTCCAGAGAAACTGCAGGGAGATCACTACAGTATGTATTAATGCCAGATAAACTGCAGGGAGATCACTACAGTATGTAGTAATGCCAGATAAACTGCAGGGAGATCACTACGGTATGTATTAATGCCAGATAAACTGCAGGGAGATCACTACATTATGTATTAATGCCAGATAAACTACAGGGGCATCACCACAGTATGTATTAATGCCAGATAAACTACCGGGGCATCACTACAGTATATATTAATGCCAGATAAACTACAGGGAGATCACTACAGTATGTATTAATGCCAGATAAACTACAGGGGCATCACTACAGTATATATTAATGCCAGATAAACTGCAGGGAGATCACTACAGTATTAGTGGGGTGCCGGGGCACTCAGTCATTTCAAATTGATGCAAAAGTTTCGTTTTCAGTACCAATGTGAAGGTAAGGGTCTATAGAACAATTTTGGTTCGAGTGTCAAGCACTCAGATAAAAAAATTCAAAATGGCCACCAAAATCCAAAATGGCTGCCAATTTCAAGCTTTTTTTCACATATTACGCCTCATAACTTTTGTACTATTGAACCTAGAATGGAGATTTTGGTCTCTATACCTAGGTTTGCATGTATGAGTAATTGAATAAAAATAAAATAAACATGATTGCAGCATATCTTCTCTTATATTGAGTCCTACTTCCGAGTAACTGCTTAGACAATGGCTTGAAAAACTCCTTGAACAATACATTTAATAAGAAAATGGCTAACAAATTAACCAAATTAACCTATATACATGTTAGTATTGGAAATTGTTCTAGTCCAGCTACTTCTCGCATGTGCACTTGCACTGACATGTGCACTTCAACTTTGTCATCACACATTTGCACAGAGAGCAGGTCATTGGGCAAGTGCACTTCACATCCAGGTGGAACACATCCTTGGTGAGGGGCAACGAGGTCCAAATGGGAAGCAGCTTGCCGTCCTCTTCCTTCCACCTTCCACCCATGGTTAGTTGGGTTGTTGACAGGCATCATGGACATGTGGGCTGTTGTCCAGATGCTCGCTTGGAAGACACTCCTTTTGAGATGTTGATCCAAAGCATCACTGGTTGGGGGAATTCTCTCCACGTCCCTAGTCTTCTGTGAGAACAACCTCATTCGGACGAGGTCAACATCATTGACCTCGTTTGACTCATTTGAGTACAGCCTACAGACAAAGTTTGTTGCCACTTCTTTCAACCTTGGCGATGTTTGGAATAGATTGTCGACAATAGTTGCATATTCCTCCATAAGGGATGGCACTTCGTGCATCAACGTGCAGCAGGATCACTTACCCTTGAACTTGAAGGAAGAAGTACTGTCTGATCCAGTGAATGCGTGGAAGAGGGCCATGGTTTTGCACGTTGTCATGCCCAGGTTTGTGGCGATAGTGTTCAGGGAGATCATTCTGGTTGTCTTTCCCGCTTTGAAGGAGATCCAGATTTCTGCGGCCGGATTCAGAACCTTGATGTGATGGAAATTACTTAGAAGGATTACGACAACATCTGTGTCTCCAGTATACACCATCCCTTGTCATCTGGGAAATGTTCTTCTGTTATCTTTCTTGACAGGAATGAGAACAGTTCCTTCTTGTTATCAACGTTCGCCAGAAAATTCTGCCAATCTGGGCGTTTTCGGATGCCTGTTCCTCGTTTTTCCCTTGTGCCTCCTTTGATTGTCAGTGCACGATACTGGTCCCAGACAATATCTACTCTTGTCGATCGCTTCAAGTCGTGGCGAACTCTTGGGCAGAATACGTTGTCGACATATGAATCAAAGGTCTTGCCTTGGACAATTGTACCAGGAAGTGAGTGTAACAGTACTCCGCCGTCAATAATAATGAAGTCGTAAACATCTGGCGCAACTAGCTCCTCGTCGACAGAAATGGCACTACTTGTACTGGCTTCCATGATCTATACCAACAAATCTGACTTGGTAAAAGAGTTGAGGGACCCTTCGGATGACAATGCAGGTGGGTATGGGGAAGATTTGTGATGAAAAACTTCTCCAAATCCCCGCCGCGGCTGTCTAGTACAAGAAAAGCTTGCCCATAAAGCTCTGCATGACGTTTGAAGTGCTGCATTTTCAGCTTAATTGCTGATTTCTTTTGTGTTTTCTTCTCATGGAACAACAGTAAGTTGTTTCGCTTGATCGGTGCTGTCAGAGGTGTGTCATTTGAGTCAAGCACACTCTGTCTGAAGTTGTTGTACTGCTCTTGTCCCATAGACTCGACTTTATGGACAGATACGGCAGCAGCCGCAGACTCACACACCTTGTTGTCTAATGTAACCAGGTCTCCACTGTGCTCCTCAAAAGGATTCCCATTGAGATGCATAACCTTCCTCATCATCATCGTTATCGTTTGCACCAGTAAACTCCTCAACGACACGGCTGATTTCCGGGCCAGTCACGATCCAGCGTTCCAGCATGTCAGGGTTCTCTGTGAGACCGATAATGCCACCAACTCCTTTCACCCTTTTGTTGGCTTGCTCATATGCTTGATCAAAGGATGAGAAACAGCGATTGCTTCGAGTTATTGTCCAGTGTCCCTTCTCAAACTCTACCGGGATGCTATCTGGTAGAACTTCCAGGTCTCGGATGAAGATTGGAATCCACCTGGCATAATTCTGGTGATCGAGAGCAAAGAACAGAGGCACAAGCTTCCGCAGGGTAGTGACCATGAGTTCTAACCGTTCCCGATGTGCCCGGATGAACATAAATATGATCTGTTGGTACTTGTGTACGCGTAGCCAGAATTTGAACGCTGGGCTCTGTTGAGAAGCTACCACGACCCAATCCTCAAGAGCCATCTCGGTTCCACTGTCTTCGTAGGCTCGCTTCAGAAGGCTGTCGAGTACCATAACAGTAACTTGATGGGCATATATTGTTCTCATTGCATTGGATGCTTTCAGAAAAGCTGTGGCTGCTGCTTCTGTCTTCACTAGCCCAGCTTTTTTCAGGGTTTCAGGCCATCCAGACCCATGCAGATGATCTCCCATGGTGCTCCACAAAGCCATTTCAATGTGGAGCCCACCTAGCATAACCACAAACTTGTCTTCCCCGAAGATGTCAGGGAAGGTCCACTGCATTTTATTTTGTGAGGTCATAGAGTGGTTGGTCTACTACCAACACAGGGACTTGGTGTGGGTTGAGGTGCTCAGTTGTCTCTTTCGCCAGTTCCATTCCATGTCGAATCATTTCTGGAGTGGCGGCTTTTTCATGGAAAAGTGGCAGGAGGGCTTCAATGCCTTTTTCCGGTTGTCCAACAGTATCTGATCGAGCAGCATGGTAGAAAGACCACATCGCTGGAGTGCGTTTTTCTGTATCAGAATCCACATATAGGGTGTCATGTATTGCAGTCATCCATGCCTGTTCGTGCTGTTTCTCCTCATCGAATGAACTCCGGAGGTTGGGTGACAATATTTCGGCCCACAGGTGGTACAAACGTATACGAACGAGGCAGGATGGGTTCACTGCTGCGTGCTCCTGTTTTCTGTGAGTTGATTCGTAGACATGCTTGATCCAACCCAGTCGTCTGTGAAAGGAAACTGAAAGATTGAAATACCAGTTCCATGGAAGGATGAGCTTGCAGTGCGTGATGTGGGATTGTGATCTAAGTTGTCCAGGGCTGCAACTGTGAAAATGTGCTGATGCAAATTTGTAGGACAGTCTATATCAGCATTGTTCCTTGTCTGACCTGCAATAGCCTGTGCAAATCTAGATTCAATGCTGAGGACTTTCTTATATGACACGCTCAGAGCATATGTGTGTAGTAGTTCTACCAGCTTCTTGCTTCTTGTTTGGGAATGCAATTTGAGGCTCACAATTCAAGTTCGCATTAAGAGAAGTCATATTTAGCATGGCCAACTGACTCACAGAGAGGATCTTCCTGGAATTCTCTTGTTCTGGCGATGATTTGGGTCCTGCGAGGAGTTGACGGAAGAAATACATTGGGAAATGAACCATCAAGCCTGAATGCAGTGTCATGATCAAAAACAGTGTTTGAGTTGCATCTGATATGATCTTTCTAGCCGTCTTCGAACAAATGATGAAAACTCGGTATCGGATACCTTTCTCCTGTGTCAAATTCGGGAAGTGTTCCAGGATTCTTTCCTTTAGGCGTGTCTGGTTCACGGTCTTCTGGATTCCATGCTGTTCTAATCTCTCGGTCAGCATATCTGTCAGATCTTGCAATGCAAAAATTCTACGACCTCCAGTGACATCTTCCTTTATAAATTGGAGCAATTCATTTTCTGCTGTGGCCTCAAGATTTTCAATAGCTGTGTCTTGTTTACAAATCGCATTGTAACGGCGATTGAACCCTGTGTAGCAATTCCGATGTTACTTGGCTTCAATGGCGACCAGATCGCCTTCGGCAAGGAGTGCCACGATACGCTCTTCCCCCAGCGCGACTGCCTTGTCATGTATCTGTTGGGTGAGTTTAACCTTCTGGAAAGAATGGTCTGCTGCATTTGTTTCATCACCACAGAAGATACACAGATAACGATTAACAGCTGCATTACTCCGCCAGGATTTTTTTCTTACAGGAGGCAATCCTTCATTATGACATTTTTTTGCATGGTCAAGTGCTGATGCCCTGTAAAGCTGACAACAAGATTTATGCTGGATGCATGATTCTTCTGCATGGATTCTTCATCTGGAAGTTCTACGTCTGGGTGGGGAGCAGCACCAATTGCTCTGAACTGTCTTGCGAGGCTGGTGATTTCTGTGTAGGCTCCCTCTCTACGACTGGCGACTGGATTCGCAAGAGGACAAACAAGCACTTCCTCAGTTTGCTTTTGGCACAAAATACACAACTGCCATATCCGTGCCCCAGCCATCTCAGAAACAACCTGGAAAGACACCTTGAATGCATATACAACTGGATATACAATTGGATATGCAAATGGAGACGTTTTACCACCTGAGAAAAGAGATAGTTTTACCAGTTGTATTAAATGACTATACACAATTGTTCTGCAAGCAGCCGCGCGCCAATAAACATACGTGCGTTCTTCATTGGCTTATATTTATTAACAACGCTAGGCTTTTGTCGCATGATTTCAAGTATCAATATCACGTTGTGTCTTTCCGGCAAATAAAACTCTGGCATAGACTAATATGGCAGTGGCGTATCTAGGAAGTGGGGCGGGGAAGGGAGGTGGAGCGAATTTGGCCAGATGTGTGTTTAAATGCATGCAATGCAATTGCACATTGGGTAACAAAAGTCCCGTGTTATTTAAAGTCACTAGAATACATGAAGTTGGATGTAGACTTTATTATTTATTTTCGGTTTTCGGCGGGAGGGACCTCTAGCTAATTTGACTGCTTGACAATACAACAAACGAACGTTTTGTGTCTTTTCGCTGTTTAGTGATCAATAAAATGGTAACTGAAGAACACAATTATGTATCCATTTTCGTCTCCTTGTCAAGTGGTGTGTCACCATTTTATTGATCTTTTTTCTCAGGTGGAAAAACGTCTCCATTTACAACACTTGAAATGGATACACTTGTCCAGATGGAGACGTTTTGGTTGTACAGTGTTATTCTTAAATTATCTGCACTGCAGCGAAAACTCCCATTTCAGCTTCTCAGCCATCCATGATATCTAAACGGTGGAAAGAGAAAGTGATCAGCATAATGAAGGGTTTTCTTCGGTTTGATTTTGGCAAAAGACAGACCATCCCCAGCTCGTTGACATGGCCATAATAAAAAAAATGGAAAAGGTTCAACAGGAAAGAGATAAAAATACCCCATTTGTATCATCACATTTTGTATTTATTGTCGCATTGGTGTGAAATACCATATAAGATATATTCCAATCATGTTTATTTTATTTTATTTTTATTCAATTACTAGAAAACCTAGATATAGACACCGAAATCACTATTCTAGGTTCCATAGGACAAAAGTTATGAGGCGTAATGCAAAAAAAAAAAAGAAATTGTCAGCCATCTTGGATTTTGGTGGTCATTTTGAATTTTTGTATTCCAGTGCTTGATACTCGAACCAAAATTGTTCTATAGACCCTTACCTTCAAATTGGTACTGAAAACAAAACTTTTGCATCAATTTGAAATTAAAAGAAAAAAATACCCATGCAATGCCCCCCACTATATGTATTAATGCCAGATAAACTACAGGGCCTATAACAGGGGCATCACCACTGTATGTATTAATGCCAGATAAACTACAGGAGCATCACCACAGTATGTATTCATGCCTGATAAACTGCAGGGAGATCACTATGGTATGTATTAATGCCAGATAAACTACAAGGAGATCACTATGGTATGTATTAATTCCAGATAAACTACCGGGTGATCACCACAGTATGTATTAATGCCAGATAAACTACAGGGGCATCACTACAGTATGTAGTAACTGTAATGCCAGATAAACTACAGGGTGATCACCACAGTATGTAGTAATGCCATATAAACTACAGGGTAATCACCACAGTATGTATTCATGCCAGATAAACTACAGGGTGATCACCACAGTATGTAGTAATGCCAGATAAACTACAGGGTGATCACCACAGTATGTATTAATGACAGATAAACTACAGGGTGAACACCACAGTATGTAGTAATGCCAGATAAACTACAGGGTGATCACCACAGCATGTAGTAATGCCAGATAAACAGGTACACCACGGGTAGTATTCATGCCAGATAAAATACAGGGTGAACACCACATATGTAGTTAATGCCAGATCAGGGTGACCACAGTATGTAAATTAATGCAGATAAACAGGGATCATACGTAATAGTAATGCATAAATCCAGGGGCACACTACGTATGTAGTAATGCCAGATAAACTAGGGGCACCAGGGTGTAGTAATGCAGAAAACTACAGGGTGATCACCACAGTATGTAGTAATGCCAGATAAACTACAGGGAGATCACTACGGTATGTATTAATGACAGATAAACTACAGGGGGATCACTACAGTATGTAGTAATGCCAGATAAACTACAGGGGCATCACTACAGTATGTAGTAATGCCAGATAAACTGCAGGGTGATCACCACGGTATAAACTGCAGGGAGATCACCACAGTATCTTTTAATGCCGATAAACTACAGGGGGATCAGTACGGTATATATTAATGCCAGATAAACTACAGGGGGATCACTACAGTATGTTAGTAATGCCTAGATAAACTTACAGGGGCATCACTACAGTATGTAGTAATGCCAGAAATAACCTACAGGGTGATCCACCACAGTAATGTAGTTAATGCCAGAGTAAAATTGACCTGGGGCATCACTACAGTATGTAGTAATGCCAGGATAAACTTCAGGGGGAGATTCCACTACGGTATGTATTAATGCCATATAAAACTTACAGGGGATCCACCACAGTGTGTTGATTGTTTTAATGCCCAGATAAACTACAGGGGCATCACTACAGTATGTATTAATGAACAGATAAAACTAACACGGGGGATTCACTACGGTTAATGTATTTCAATGCCATGCATAAAACTTAACAGGGGAGGCATCCTACAACTGTATGTTATTAATGCCAGATAAAAACTTACAGGGGCAATAATCTCTCGGTTCGGTTGTTATTAATGGACAAGATAAACCTACAGGGGGGGATCACTACGGTCTGTCATTAATGCCAGATAAACCTACAGGGAGATTCACTATGGTATGTAGTAATGGTCAGAGTTAAACTACAAGGGAGATCCACTACAGTATGTAGTTAATGCCAGATAAACTACAGGGGGAGATTCACTACGGTATGTATTAATGACAGGTAAACTACATGGGGATCACTTACGGTTATGTAGTTACTGCCAGGGTAAAGACTACAGGGAGATCACTACGGTCTGTATTAATGGGACAGGTAAAACTAACAGGGGGATCAATTACGGTATGTATTAATGAACAGGTAAAACTACTGGGGGATTCACTAACGGTGTTGTTTTATTAATGACAGGTAAAACTACAGGGGGATCCACTACGGGTTATGTATTAATGAACAGGTAAACGTACATTGGGGATCACTACGGTATGGTATTAATGACAGGTTAAACTACAGGGGGATCATACACGTATGTAGTTAATGCCAGAAAATAAACTACAGGGGCATCACTACAGTATGTATTAATAAACTACAGGGGCATCACTACAGTATGTATTAATGCCAGATAAACTACAGGGGGATCATCACAGTATGTATTAATGCCAGATATACTACAGGGGCATCACTACAGTATGTATTAATGCCAGATAAACTACAGGACGATCACCTCAGTATGTAGTAATGCCAGATAAACTACAGGGTGAACACCACAGTATGTAGTAATGCCAGATAAACTACAGGGTGATCGCCCACAGTAAAATGTAGTCAAATTCCAGATAAACTACAGGAGAGATCACTACGGTATGTAGTAATGCCAGATAAACTACAGGGTGATCGCCACAGTATGTAGTAATGCCAGATAAACTACAGGGAGATCACTACGGTATGTAGTAATGCCAGATAAACTACAGGGTGATCGCCACAGTATGTAGTAATGCCAGATAAACTACAGGGTGATCACCACAGTATGTAGTAATGCCAGATAAACTACAGGGTGATCACCACAGTATGTAGTAATGCCAGATAAACTACAGGGTGATCACCACAGTATGTATAAAGACAAGATAAACTAACAGGGTGATCACCACAGTATGTAAGTAATGCCAGATAAACTACAGGGTGATCACCACAGTATTTGTATTATGACAGGTAAACTACAGGGTGATCACCACAGTATGTATTAATGACAGATAAACTACAGGGTGATCACCACAGTATGTATTAATGACAGATAAACTACAGGGTGATCACCACAGTATGTAGTAATGCCAGATAAACTACAGGGTGATCACCACAGTATGTAGTAATGCCAGATAAACTACAGGGAGATCACTACGGTATGTAGTAATGCCAGATAAACTTCAGGGAGATCACTAGGGTATGTATTAATGACAGGTAAACTACAGGGGGATCACTACGGTGTGTATTAATGCCAGATAAACTACAGGGTGATCACTACGGTATGTATTAATGACAGGTAAACTACAGGGGGATCACTACGGTGTGTATTAATGCCAGATAAACTACAGGGTGATCACCACAGTATGTATTAATGCCAGATAAACTACAGGGGCATTACTACAGGGGGATCACTACGGTATGTATTAATGCCAGATAAACTGCAGGGGAATTACTACGGCAGTGTTCTGCCAAGAAATCGGAGACATGGGGCCAATGACCCCATGGGTAAAAAAAAGTGGGGACTTTTTCAAAAATGATGGGGTCACACATGGTATTTTGAAGAAAAACACTGCTTCGAACTATTAAATATCAGAAATTAAAGTAATTAATAGTTTGAAATAGTGTTTTTCTGAGCCAGACAATGGACTTGCAATAATTAATTCATGTAAATTTTCAGCATGTTGTGATTGTGAAAAAAACATGGAAATAAACATTAAAACATGATCATGATGTATTTCTTTATCATTCCATCGGCTCCCAGACAATACGCGCATTTCAAACGGCTTTTCTGATTGGCGGACCAAAATAGTTCGCTTTATACTTGTATCACTTATGTAAATATACCATCCAATGAAAACCGTTGATAGATGTATAGCTAAGCGCTGTTGCTATGCAAATTTTACATTTCCGGTACATTTCACGAGCGCCCCTAACACAGTTCGGACTTTTTTAATTTCGCAACCCGCAAACTCGGAAAGAATATTTAATGCGCCCGTTGGCGCCCGTCGGTAATTTTTTTCTTGCGCCATTGACGATTTTTCCGCGCCTTTGGCGCGATCTCGATCCCGCGTCCTTGGCAGAACACTGCTATGTTATGTATTAATGTCAGATAAACTACAGGGTGTGTATGGTATGGTATACTACGGTATGTATTAATGCCAGATAAACTACAGGGGGATTGATCACTATGGTATGTATTAATGCCAGATAAACTACAGGGGGATTACTACGATATGTAATCGTATAATCGTATAAACTGCAGGGAGATCACTACGGTATGTATTAATGCCAGATAAACTACAGGGTGATCACCACAGTATAAACTGCAGGGAGATCACTACGGTATGTATTAATGCCAGATAAACTACAGGGAGATCGCTACAGTATGTATTAATGCCAGATAAACTACAGGGTGATCACTACGGTATGTATTAATGCCAGATAAACTACAGGGTGATCACTACGGTATGTATTAATGCCAGATAAACTACAGGGTGATCACTACGGTATGTATTAATGCCAGATAAACTACAGGGTGATCACTACGGTATGTATTAATGCCAGATAAACTACAGGGTGATCACTATGGTATGTATTAATTCCAGATAAACTACAGGGAGATCGCTACAGTATGTATTAATGCCAGATAAACTACAGGTTGATCACTACGGTATCAGGGGTTGAAAAAATCCTTTTTTTTCCACTCGCCCAGCTGGGCAAGTACAAAAAAAAAGTACTTGCCCAGGTCAAAAAGTTACTCGCCCAGTTTTTAAAAAAAATGAAATGCTATTTCCAGTATTTGTAATGTTGCATCTTATTTAAAAGAAAAGAAGCTTTTACATATATATGATCATTACCAAAACGTATGAGACATATTCACTATAATTGTTATTTATATTTTAAGTATTAAATGAACATAAACAAACAAATAAATATTATTTATCGGGAGATAAACTTCGTCGAGTTTTTTCTTCAACAACGTTTTTTAGCAGCGAATTTGCTCAGAGGCTTTTGCATGCTTCTTATTTTCTATAAGCGTTGAGTGACATAGATTTTGTTTAATTTATAGTGGCTATGTTTGCATGCGCTGCGCGCTGCCTTAATTACTAAATTCGATGGTTTCGGACCCGGTGCCGACCGTTTCGTCCCAAGCCGTTATGTTCGGCGTCTGAAATGCGCGTTAACCCAACTGTATACGAGACGATATATGTGGCCGCGTATACACTAGTCTATACTCGCAGTCATATTATTTGTTAGCCCGGCCGTGTACAGCCGACATTTAATCCGTGAATTAAACTTGCCCGATATGGACCGTGTTCAAAATCGCTAGCGATTCTACCCGTAACCGTGTACATAGACACTACTTGAATCTTACTTCCCGCAAATTGACGTAAACTGTAAACAACAAATGGTCGCTGAATTAATACCATTTGTTGGCCGTTATCGATGGAATTAATTGGCAATTTCTTGAGAAAAAAAAATCCTGACCAAATCTTTCACTCGCCAAACTGGGCGAGTGCCTATAGAAAGTACTCGACTGCCACAAAAAGCACTCGCCATGGCGAGCTGGGCGAGTTAAATTTCAACCCCTGGGTATGTATTAATGCCAGATAAACTACAGGGTGATCACTACGGTATGTATTAATGCCAGATAAACTACAGGGTGATCACTACGGTATGTATTAATGCCAGATAATCTACAGGGAGATCGCTACAGTATGTATTAATGCCAGATAAACTACAAGGTGATCACTACGGTATGTATTAATGCCAGATAAACTACAGGGTGATCACTACGGTATGTATTAATGCCAGATAATCTACAGGGTGATCACTATGGTATGTATTAATGCCAGATAGACTACAGGGGGATCACTACAGTATGTATTAATGCCAGATAAACTACAGGGTGATCACTACAGTATAATATTGCCAGATAAACTACAGGGGCATCACTACAGTATGTATTAATGCCAGATAAACTACAGGGAGATCACTACTGTATGTATTAATGCCAGATAAACTACAGGGTGATCACTACGGTATGTATTAATGCCAGATAATCTACAGGGTGATCACTACGGTATGTATTAATGCCAGATAGACTACAGGGGGATCACTACAGTATGTATTAATGCCAGATAAACTACAGGGTGATCACTACGGTATGTATTAATGCCAGATAAACTACAGGGTGATCACTACGGTATGTATTAATGCCAGATAAACTACACGGTGATCACTATGGTATGTATTAATGCCAGATAAACTACAGGGAGATCGCTACAGTATGTATTAATGCCAGATAAACTACAGGTTGATCACTACGGTATCAGGGGTTGAAAAAATCCTTTTTTTTTTGTTTTTTCCACTCGCCCAGCTGGGCAAGTACAAAAAAAAAGTACTTGCCCAGGTCAAAAAGTTACTCGCCCAGTTTTTAAAAAAAATGAAATGCTATTTCCAGTATTTGTAATGTTGCATCTTATTTAAAAGAAAAGAAGCTTTTACATATATATGATCATTACCAAAACGTATGAGACATATTCACTATAATTGTTATTTATATTTTAAGTATTAAATGAACATAAA
Source organism: Conchocele bisecta (assembly GCA_029237695.1). Classification (NCBI taxonomy): domain Eukaryota; kingdom Metazoa; phylum Mollusca; class Bivalvia; order Lucinida; family Thyasiridae; genus Conchocele; species Conchocele bisecta. The sequence continues at coordinate 39,750,928 of CM055280.1, read as the reverse complement.
CAAACAAATAAATATTATTTATCGGGAGATAAACTTCGTCGAGTTTTTTCTTCAACAACGTTTTTTAGCAGCGAATTTGCTCAGAGGCTTTTGCATGCTTCTTATTTTCTATAAGCGTTGAGTGACATAGATTTTGTTTAATTTATAGTGGCTATGTTTGCATGCGCTGCGCGCTGCCTTAATTACTAAATTCGATGGTTTCGGACCCGGTGCCGACCGTTTCGTCCCAAGCCGTTATGTTCGGCGTCTGAAATGCGCGTTAACCCAACTGTATACGAGACAATATATGTGGCCGCGTATACACTAGTCTATACTCGCAGTCATATTATTTGTTAGCCCGGCCGTGTACAGCCGACATTTAATCCGTGAATTAAACTTGCCCGATATGGACTGTGTTCAAAATCGCTAGCGATTCTACCCGTAACCGTGTACATAGACACTACTTGAATCTTACTTCCCGCAAATTGACGTAAACTGTAAACAACAAATGGTCGCTGAATTAATACCATTTGTTGGCCGTTATCGATGGAATTAATTGGCAATTTCTTCAGAAAATAAAATCCTGACCAAATCTTTCACTCGCCAAACTGGGCGAGTGCCTATAGAAAGTACTCGACCGCCACAAAAAGCACTCGCCATGACGAGCTGGGCGAGTTAAATTTCAACCCCTGGGTATGTATTAATGCCAGATAAACTACAGGGTGATCACTACGGTATGTATTAATGCCAGATAAACTACAGGGTGATCACTACGGTATGTATTAATGCCAGATAATCTACAGGGAGATCGCTACAGTATGTATTAATGCCAGATAAACTACAAGGTGATCACTACGGTATGTATTAATGCCAGATAAACTACAGGGTGATCACTACGGTATTTATTAATGCCAGATAATCTACAGGGTGATCACTATGGTATGTATTAATGCCAGATAGACTACAGGGGGATCACTACAGTATGTATTAATGCCAGATAAACTACAGGGTGATCACTACAGTATATATTAATGCCAGATAAACTACAGGGGCATCACTACAGTATGTATTAATGCCAGATTGTCACAAATTGACGAGTTCGTTGGATAGGTCGGCAGATGGATCTGATGGCTAAGACTAGTGAACACAGTTGGATTAGGTGTAGCATGTATATTATGGTTAAAACACGTCGTCAAGTAAAATATGATTACTATTTTATACACAAGTACAAGTGAACCCCTCAACACTTCAACACAAACACATGTCAAATAACCACCCTGCTTATGAATGTATCATTTCATAACACAATTCCAAAGTGTCTCATTACCCCACATAATGTTACAAGTGTCAACTACCCCACAACTGTTCACAAGTGTCTAATTCCCACACAGGATCATAAGTGTCTAATTTCCCACACAAGTGTATAAATCCCACACAGTTCATGAGTGTCTAATTCCCCACATAAGTGTCTAAATCCACACACAAGTGTCTTAAGTCCCACACAAGTGTATAAATCCCACACAGTTCATAAGTGTCTAATTCCCCCCATAAGTGTCTAAATCCACACACAAGTGTCTTAAGTCCCACACCAGTTCATAAGTGTCTAATTCCTCACATAAGTTCACATGTGTCTAATTCCTCACATAAGTTTGTATGTGTCTAATTCCCCACAGACATCTCTAATTTCCCCCATATCAATTCATAAGTGTCTAATTCCCAACACAAGTGCGCAAATCCCACAGTTCATAAGTGTCTAATTCCCCCACACAAGTGTATAAATCCCACACAGTTCATAAGTGTCTAATTCCCCACATAAGTGTCTAAATCCACACACAGGATCATACGTGTTACATTAGCAACTGCATTAACTTCTCTCTAGATTCCATTGTCAGTGAGTGTGAATATACAGGACGATAGTACTCAATAATACACCCGGCCACCTCAGGACATGTAATGGTCCACACAGGACAAGTCACGGCCCACACAGGACACGTAATGTTTCACACAGGTCAAGTATTGGTTCACCCAGGAAAAGTAATGGTCCACACAGGTCAAGTATTGGTTCACCCAGGAAAAGTAATGGTCCACACAGGACAAGTAATGGTCCCCACAGGACAATGTTCCACACAGGACAAGTAACGGTCCACACAGGACAATGTTCCACACAGGTCAAATATTGTTCCACATCGGACAAGGAATGGTCCACACAGGCCATTCACAGTCCACACAGGACACGTAATGTTCCACGCACGTAGTGTAAGGTCCAGGCCTCAGAGTATAGTCCCCCACTCATGGAAACGTAATAATGGAAAGTTCTTACATATTAGCCCAGGAACAAACGGTCTCAACAATGCACATGCAGGCTCGCTTCCTCGCCTCGCTGCTCTCACATGCCCGTAGCACGGCCACACCCAAAAACCACCTGTACAATACAAAACAATTTCCTAAGAATTCAATAAGGCAATAAAAAGTTGGAAAAACACAAATAACCATATAGATGGTGTATTGAGGTGAATAAATTCAGCTTATGCAAATGATAATAGAACAATTTACATATACCAATTACACTCAACATGAAAATAATACATAATCCAATACATGAACTATGAATAGAAGAGGAATGGAACATTTCTCCACCCGCTTCTAATCAAGTAATATTATTTTGTGATAGATCCTGCCACTAATCAGACTAACATAATAAGTTTAGTCCTGAATCACCTATACAAACATGGCACAAATAGCACCTCAACAATAAGCACCTTCAATACATTCTTGACATGCAAGAATATATTAGAAGTCACCTATCATTAAATTCGTCCATCACAAAATAATATACGGCATTTTATACATCAACAATATTAAAAGATCCTACCGTATCATCTTCTTACGCATAGGTATTCCTGGCTCATATCTCACCTATTGCTCCTGTATGAACATAATCTCATGCAATCAAGCAAATTAATAAAGCATAATAATAATTGCAAACATAAAAGAGGGCACTGGGCGGGCGGGTAACAAAAATATATCACTTCTTCTTTCATAAGCTGAATCAAACTGTGCCGGTAAGACATAAAATTTTCCCTTCCCGACAGACTCGCAGAAAATTAACCAATCACATAGACGTAACCAATAGAAACCACAAACAAATTATTTATCCCATATTTATAAATTAATATTAATTAGCATTACCCAAATCAAGATCATAACCATAGAAATAATAGGCGACTTAATATAAAATAAAAAACTTTTATCATTTCGTAATTAATACACCAATAATTTGTCCGCAACCAATCTGACAACCGGAAGAAGATGGCGAAAAGAAATTTTTACCAGAGATGCCATTTCGGTTCTCGAGAAATTAACATTTTTCATACTCAAAAATCCCCAATTTCCTAAGAATTCAATAAGGCAATAAAAAGTTGGAAAAACACAAATAACCATATAGATGGTGTATTGAGGTGAATAAATTCAGCTTATGCAAATGATAATAGAACAATTTACATATACCAATTACACTCAACATGAAAATAATACATAATCCAATACCTGGACTATGAATAGAAGAGGAATGGAACATTTCTCCACCCGCCAAGCCGCAGGCCCACCAAGCAAAACAAAACATTAAACTAGGATATAAGAAAACAGGCCTTGCCAAACTATAATAAAAATTACAATATCAAGCCGTAACATAAAGAGATTCTACCGTACATGTAAATGTAATGAGAATGTGGTATTTCATCCATAACTTTTTTAACCATATAGAAACACAATGATTTAATGCTTCAATTTGCTTTATGTAAGATAAACAAAGACAGAAAACATAAATAAACAAAAATAAAACAACCTAACTGGTAACACCTGTTTCCTTCATATCTAAACAAATAATACTCACAGTGTTCGATGCCCCACCTTCGTTTACCCTTTTCCACTGTGTGTACACACCCCAACAGAGGAAGGGTTGGACAAGGTGCTGAATCGTGATTGTTCAGCACCCGCAACCCCTTCTGGCCTGTAAAGAAAAAGTGAAACGAACGCAGAACATTGAACACTATAAGAACAACATAATTTACGAACCCTTCCGGCTATTGATCACATGCATATAGAATTTACTAAGAATCGAAGAGCCCTCAAAATTCAAATGGAGACCTCCGTCTCTAATAGCATACAAATGTCTATGAGGCTCTCCATTCTTACTCACAAATGGACGAAAAGTATGTAGGAAACCAATTTTCCTGTATTTACAAAACTTCCTAATTCTGTTATTCGCCTTAATCACCAAATGTTTCGACCTATGAAAGTCCACTGGTCTTGGTAATATTGCAGAATAAGTAAGTTTCACTGACGCCTTAATATCCAAAATTGCAGAGAACAAAATATGTAATTTTCCTGGAAATTCCTCAAATGAAAGTTTATAAATATCATTAGTCCCTACGTGTAATATCACTAAATCTGACTCTTTGATTTTACCCTGTAAATGTTTATTTCGCACCACTTCAGCTGTAAGCCCACTTATTGTCCGCCCCGGAAATGCCTCGACCACCAAACCATCCACACCCGTCACGTGCTTGGCGATCGAGTCACTGATAAGAATCGTCTGCTCTAACCCTATAACACATTACACCTTACCCGTTATGAATTTATCCATTAATTTAGCCACATAAACTTTATCCATTAAATTAAAAGATAAATATTTCTTATAAGCATCGCTTTTCCAATCACCCTGTTGTTGAATCAGATCAGCCGGAACGCCTGCTTGAAAGGCTAGAGTCGCACCACCACGCCTAAAACTATGCGACGAATAATCAGCCGCATCTAGACAGGAAACTAAAGATTTCAACTTACTTTGAAACATTGCATATGTAATAGATTTCCCAACCGCGTAAGAGTGAGTGAGTGAGTGAATAGGGTTTAACGTCCGCTTTTCTGACATAGAGGTACAAGCCTCAGGGAGTCTACACGCAGACGGGTCAACGGGGTCGAGTCCCATATCCACCTGTCCAAGGGGGGTAAATCCCAACTTCAGAACTCAATATTTACAATCAAAATATATATTCAGTCCTGAAATTAGAACAACCTGATCTGGTGCCAGGCCCTCGCCACACCAGCATCATTTATCCCATCCCCTAAAAGTAATAGGATTAGCGCTAATCTTACTTTTATATATGGGGCATAGCCCGACTCAACTCTCACATACAAGAAAGCCAAAAATGTACATGAGGGCCAAATCCGGTATAGTGGGTTCCGGAAAGTATGAACCCAATCGTTAAGCCAGTTTAGTCGCCTTTTACGACAAGCAATGGCTACTGCAGCACTATTCTCAGGAAACCGCGTAAGAAAACAATGGCTGATCCGATGATAAAGGAACCCTTTGAATAAGATTATTATAAGCAGTCACTGGACACAAATTCGTATCAGATTTGATGAGAGGAATTTTAAGTACCCTCTCACCGAATTGTAATGTCTTAGTCCACCTAAAAGATACTATTAACAAATCACCATCCTTCAAAACATCTTTCCTTAATAAATATTTCCCTGAATTATCTCGTTTGTTATTCAAGACCAAATTAGATTTCCTAGCCAACAGATAAAAAGCGAAAAGAAACAAACACCAAAAACAAATGTCCACAGGCAACGTTAAATCTAACAATGAGTATATTTCCTTCAAAATAAGTGGCGTAATAGGCAACGCCTGTTTTGTACCATGAGGATTCAAACGGTTAATACCCCTTAGAGTTAAATTAATTAGATAAGAATTTACATCAATGTCCACCCCTAATAACAAATGCATCGTGCGCACCCCACTGATATAATTTCGTATAGAATCAGTTGAAGCAAACGATCTACTCAAGAATTGAGCATAAAGAGACACTAACTCAGTCGAGGCTGGAAGAGGGATCAAACCGAAGCGAAAACAAAATAGTAAATAACTTTCCCATTGAATACATAAATTTTTGTTAGTACCGTCTGCAAATGCTGACATTTTGGAAGTATGTAAGTCCTTCTTTAACTTCTGTAACTGTTCATCTGAAATCATATAAAATTACCAAATATCAGATAATTCAAACTGATCTTCTGATATTATCCTTTCACCTCCAACTAACCCGGTTTCTGCATGAAATTTTACCGCATTATTACCATCTAAATGCCACCTACTTAAATAATCTGCTAATCGATTGTCTACACCCTTAATGTATTTCGCCTTCAGTTCAAACTCATAAGTTGCTGCCAGAAAAGCAATTTCGCGTAAACATCGCTGCAAAAACTCACTTCGTGTAGAACCCTTATTGATTATCTACATGATGTCTGATTATCACACAACATCACAATTTTCTGACCGATTAAACGTTCGCCCCATAACTTCAGTGCAACTACTATAGTCAAAAGTTCAAGAGCATTAATATGCAACCGCTGCCTGCTCAAATTCTCCGGAAAAACTGAATGGAAATATTCGTTTCCAAACAGTCCCCCACATCCTGTCAAACAAGCATCGGTTGAAATAATGCTATCTGGTCTTGACCATTCACCGATTGACATCATTGAAATGCCATTAAAATGAGACAAAAATTTTTGCCACCACAACAAATCCTTTTTCAGATACTCGGGAATAATGTGACTTAATTCCTTGGACTTATAAATTTCACGTAAAAACTTCAACATTCTCTGAACAAAAATTCTACCTGGTCTAACACAAGAGCTAACAAAACTCAATTTTCCTAACAATGATTGAAGCTCCCGTTTTGATGTTTCCGATTTTTTCACCCAAACTTCAATAAGATTCCCAATTTCAATCAACCTTTCTGGTGTAATTTCTAATGTCATTTTCTCCGTATCAAAAAACACGCCTACGAAAGCCATCTTTGTCGCTGGTGGACATGCTTTATCTTTTGACTCCCTAAACCCACATTTTTCCAAAGTACCTTCCAAAGTCTTATACGCAAACTCTGATAGTTCAGGTTTCTCTGCCGAAACCAGATTGTCTAAATAATTTAAAACACAAATCCCTATCATAAACATAATAAATGAAATCGCATTAGTCACTCGTTGACATATCTGAGCCGCACTTCTCAGACCCATAGACAACACCGTATCAAACATAATATGACCCTTATACTTGTAACCAACCTTATGATATTCACAAGGGTCTAAATTGATTTGCCTATATGCCCGCCTTAAATCCTTCTTATATAAATGACACCCACGGCCTTTTACTTTAATCAGTTCTACTAGATCATCCACTTTAGGATACACTAACGTCACCTTGTCCCCCAGATAATAGTCCTTAACAATTAAATCATTAACTGCCTTATTTTTTGGAAAACTTAAATCAAGAATAATTCGTCTTTCGTTTGTATCTTTTTTAGGAACTGAATTCAAAGGTGATAATATCATTGGTATATTAAAAGGATTTTCTTTAAAAGGACCCAACACCGTTTTATATCCTATCTCTTTAACAAAATATTTATTAATTTCTTTTGGAAATTCCCGTGCCCCCTTATGATTTCTTGATAACTTACAGGGACAAGGCTCCTCTATGCACCCCAATGGGAATCCAAATTCTAAAAATTTACAAAGTTTGTCATCCTTATAATCTGCCAACATGTGTCTTAAAAATGGCAAATTTAACTGTTGATTAATTGAGATTTGACATCCTTCAAAATTGTATTTACCAGAACTAACTATCTTATCATGTGCCGATATAAGAAATTGTGTTCGAACCCTCTCCGACTCATTCACCAAACTACATAAGTTGCAGTCTCTATGTATCATTCCTAAATTCTGAGCCAGCCCCTTACCAGCTTGGTAAACAACATCACCAGAATCCGAACCTTCACAATCCCCCATAGCGACGATTAGTTTATCATCAAATTTGTTACACTTTAGCACATTCTTATCAATAAATTCTGGCAAAAACAAATTTGTCAAATGCTCATTTGCCCGTAGTATATTTGCCACCTGATCCCCTAAATGTCACGGGATAGAATGCGGACAATCCTTCGAACATTCTTAGGATGTTTCAGTTTTTTCCGGTCCCGTTGCCAACATTCGGCACAGATATGTAGACAATGCCGCATCCTACCCCGAACAACATCCAAGTGATCACCTGTCTTAGAGCATCTGTTTCTGTTGAACCAAGAACAGAACCAGATTCTATCTGTAGAATCTACTTCCTTTCTTGGATCACCCCCTGCACTTTGCTGCACATTAAACTTACTCCTTTTGAGTGGTGCCTCACTCCTAATTATATACTTAGATAGTATATTGCATGCTCAGTCTGTTGCGGATCGTCACTCCAACATTTTAACCCCAGTTCAATTTGTCTGAGCCATGAAGCATAAAAAGTCTTGAGGCCTTCAAATGTGTATGTACTGGCATAATACAAGATCATCTTCAACAGAGACATTCTTCCTTTCCGTTCATCTTTCCCAGTCGAAGCATCCGACACAATTTCTAACTCGCCTACCACAAATAACCGTAAATCCAAATTCTCAAAACTTAATGATTTATTAACAAATTCAAATTGAAGTTGCGAATGCGGCCATCTTTGAGGGAATTTAACCCTATCCGATGACCGGGAGTTAATTCCCGATTTTTTTGATTTCTTCGATTTCTTTTCATTTGAATTTTTTACTAATTTTTTAGACTTCCTGCTTGACCCAGAAGACAAAAAGGAAGAATCATCACTGTCAGACTGATTTGATTCCAATGAAGATTCCTCCGATTCCGACTCAGAATCACTACTTAACAATCCTGTCTGTCTCATATGTTGTTTCACATTCCTCAATAAATGCTTATCATTCCGCAAATCTTTTATAGTAATGTCATCCACGTTATTGTGATCAGTGTACATGTGTTTATTTTTTACCAACCGTTTACCCATATAATTAGTAGATTTAGAATTTCTTTCGCCCCCTTTTGCCATGTCAACTCTGTCATCTCCCAAAGAAAGTTTGCCAACTGCCAAGTCCAAGTTACCTTCTTTCTTCAAGAACTCCAGTTCTTTCGTCGACTGAGCCAGTTCCGCTTTGAGCCGATCCTTCACCTGCCTTCTTTTTAATTTTCGCTTCTCCTCCGCAACTGCGGCAATTTTCAACTTTAATTGTTGAAACTCCTCGTCCTCTCCACTTTCTTCGCTGTCACTACCGGAACATCCGGACATCTGTGCAGACTGGCACCACGCAATTCGCTTTCCCGCCTGTGTTTCACTTCGGCTCCTACTTCGTTCCTCATCTAACTCGTCCCCGACCGTTGACAACTTCCCACCTGTGTCCTTCTCACACACCATCCCATATCTCACTGTGTCACTATCACTCCCAGCTCCTTCTTCTCCAAACATCTTATAATTCGTCACTTTTAGCGACGAACTACGCTTAGGCGGTCTCTCCCCGCCTTCCGCCATCTCCTCACACCTCCAGAATTTTACTCGCAATTTTAACCGCTGATTTTCATAAGACCAAACAACTGGTACAGTATGGTTACGGCTAATATACTTATATCAAACACGAATACAGTTCTCGATACAATATTCCACGAGAACAAAAATATATCACTTCTTCTTTCATAAGCTGAATCAAACTGTGCCGGTAAGACATAAAATTTTCCCTTCCCGACAGACTCGCAGAAAATTAACCAATCACATAGACGTAACCAATAGAAACCACAAACAAATTATTTATCCCATATTTATAAATTAATATTAATTAGCATTACCCAAATCAAGATCATAACCATAGAATTAAATAGGCGACTTAATATAAAATAAAAAACTTTTATCATTTCGTAATTAATACACCAATAATTTGTCCGCAACCAATCTGACAACCGGAAGAAGATGGCGAAAAGAAATTTTTACCAGAGATGCCATTTCGGTTCTCGAGAAATTAACATTTTTCATACTCAAAAATCCCCTATCTTCTAGCAAAAATTCGAGAATTACAATGTATGTCCAAAAAGAAAATATCTTTTAAAAAAAACAATCCTCAGATATTTGTCACTTAGCCACTCTACTAAAGTGTCAATGAATGAACAATTCATTTACTGTGAAGTCTGGTATAATATTTCACAATCTTAGGCGAATGCATATTTGAGAATATTAATAACACTTTAGTAAAAATAATCACATTTGAACTTCAGATAAAATTACACAAAGCCTTTGACTAGTAAAAATACATATTCACAATTCACACAATTCACACACAAACTATATGTCACTAAAACTAATGCACATGTACTTACAGTTGGATAACTCAGTCTGCTGTCTCTAATACAAGTATTGTTGTTGCCTAGTCGAGATTCAAATGTCCACTGTCCACAATGACCCCACTTCAACTCATGTACAATGCACATGTCCAAACCCACAGGTAACCTGCTTGACCACTCAAAAAACCAATACACAGGAATGTCAACATGTATCTCCCAGTAGATATTCACTCACTACATACATGTACACTACCGTATTTGACCACCTATGTGTCCAGTGTCCAGCAAACCATATATACCTATATACCCAACAATGAATATTGTGACACAGATAAACTACAGGGTGATCACTACGGTATGTATTAATGCTAGATAATCTACAGGGTGATCACTACGGTATGTATTAATGCCAGATAGACTACAGGGGGATCACTACAGTATGTATTAATGCCAGATAAACTACAGGGTGATCACTACAGTATATATTAATGCCAGATAAACTACAGGGGCATCACTACAGTATGTATTAATGCCAGATAAACTACAGGGAGATCACTACAGTATGTATTAATGCCAGATAAACTACAGGGGCATCACTACAGTATGTATTAATGCCAGATAAACTACAGGGAGATCACTACGGTATGTATTAATGCCAGATAAACTACAGGGGCATCACCACAGTATGTATTAATGCCAGATAAACTACAGGGAGATCACTACTGTATGTATTAATGCCAGATAAACTACAGGGTGATCACTACGGTATGTATTAATGCTAGATAATCTACAGGGTGATCACTACGGTATGTATTAATGCCAGATAGACTACAGGGGGATCACTACAGTATGTATTAATGCCAGATAAACTACAGGGTGATCACTACAGTATATATTAATGCCAGATAAACTACAGGGGCATCACTACAGTATGTATTAATGCCAGATAAACTACAGAGAGATCACTACTGTATGTATTAATGCCAGATAAACTACAGGGGCATCACTACAGTATGTATTAATGCCAGATAAACTACAGGGAGATCACTACGGTATGTATTAATGCCAGATAAACTACAGGGGCATCACCACAGTATGTATTAATGCCAGATAAACTACAGGGTGATCACAACAGTATAAACTGCAGGGAGATCACTACGGTATGTATTAATGCCAGATAAACTACAGGGAGATCGCTACAGTATGTATTAATGCCAGATAAACTACAGGGTGATCACTACGGTATGTATTAATGCCAGATAAACTACAGGGTGATCACTACGGTATGTATTAATGCCAGATAAACTACAGGGTGATCACTACGGTATGTATTAATGCCAGATAAACTACAGGGAGATCACTACAGTATGTATTAATGCCAGATACACTACAGGTTGATCACTACGGTATGTATTAATGCCAGATAAACTACAGGGTGATCACTACGGTATGTATTAATGCCAGATAAACTACAGGGTGATCACTACGGTATGTATTAATGCCAGATAATCTACAGGGAGATCGCTACAGTATGTATTAATGCCAGATAAACTACAAGGTGATCACTACGGTATATATTAATGCCAGATAAACTACAGGGTGATCACTACGGTATGTATTAATGCCAGATAATCTACAGGGTGATCACTACGGTATGTATTAATGCCAGATAGACTACAGGGGGATCACTACAGTATGTATTAATGCCAGATAAACTACAGGGTGATCACTACAGTATATATCAATGCCAGATAAACTACAGGGGCATCACTACGGTATGTATTAATGCCAGATAAACTACAGGGAGATCACTACGGTATGTATTAATGCCAGATAAACTACAGGGTGATCACTACGGTATGTATTAATGCCAGATAATCTACAGGGTGATCACTACGGTATGTATTAATGCCAGATAGACTACAGGGGGATCACTACAGTATGTATTAATGCCAGATAAACTACAGGGTGATCACTACAGTATATATTAATGCCAGATAGACTACAGGGGCATCACTACAGTATGTATTAATGCCAGATAAACTACAGGGAGATCACTACAGTATGTATTTATGCCAGATAAACTACAGGGTGATCACTACGGTATGTATTAATGCCAGATAAACTTCAGGGTGACCACCACAGTATGTATCAATGGCAGATAAACTACAGGGAGATCACTACGGTATGTATTAATGCCAGATAAACTACAGGGGAATTACTACGGTATGTATTAATGCCAGATAAACTACAGGGAGATCACTACGGTATATATTAATGCCAAATAAACTACAGGGGCATCACCACAGTATGTATTAATGCCAGATAAACTACAGGGTGATCACCACAGTATAAACTGCAGGGAGATCACCACAGTATCTGTTAATGCCGATAATCTACAGGGTGATCACTACGTAATGTATTAATGCCAGATAAACTACAGGGGGATCACTACAGTATGTATTAATGCCAGATAAACTACAGGGAGATCACTACGGTATGTATTAATGCCAAATAAACTACAGGGGCATCACCACAGTATGTATTAATGCCAGATAAACTACAGGGAGATCACTACGGTATGTATTAATGCCATATAAACTTGAGGGGGGTCACTACGGTATAATGCCATATAAACTACAGGGTGATCACTACGGTATGTATTAATGTCAGATAAACTACAGGGGCATCACTACAGTATGTATTATTACAAGATGATTGGCCGTTCAGTGCGGTACAGTAGGAGGACAGCCTAAATTGAGATGGGTTTATGTTAGGGAATCAACTATATGTATCATACAGGTGACCGCGTCTGCCCGGAGACGGAAACCAACGTGAATTGATCATGATAGTAACAAACAGAAGCATGACCATAATACGCACGTTCGTATCCGCTACCTCACACACGCCAACACAAGCATAATAACAATTACAACATGGACAAGGAAGGCGATTTTGGCAATAAATGGCCGCGACTTTATTGGAGAAATATTGGACAGAAGCAAATACAGGCCTCATAAGTGGCGGACAGATGTTTGCGGGTGGTGACATGTGAGCGCCATTACCGCATGGTAATGCCCATTACCGCCTGGTAAAGAAGGATCCGCTTGGATGCAAGCAACATTGCCGCTTGGTAATGCCCATTACCACCACCTGGTAATGCCCATTACCGCACGGCAATGCTAGGAAGCACATACTGCAGTCCCCCGATAGCACTGGTGGCCCTCAGCAGCTACACTGAGTGAATTAGCAGACCAGTGATATTCGGGGGAAGCTGACGGGAACCTCCATCCAGCTTCAGCGAGCTTGTGCCGGGACGGTCCGTGCACGCGCCATCTGTAGAGAACCAGCTAGGTATTGTGCAACTGATATGCTATATCAAAACTATCAAACATCTCACCACCCGCAACAATCCGCCATAAATTTGGTATTGACAAATTCCGCCAATTATGGGTATACATAAAATAATGGTCGTACATTGTAATGTGTAGCGGCGTTGCTCGTGATTCGATGACGTTGAGGGGTAGATGGGCCTGTTAATTTACGATGGATATACAGGTTTATCGGTAAAGTTTGAAAATTGTATGATTGCGCCCCGGATATTGTTAATAAAAAGATCATTGCCAAATTCCGAAAAATGTACACCGTCCGCCCGGAAGAGAAATGGACATTCAGCTTTAAGTTGGACATGCTTGATCACACAACCACCTGCATTGCAGGCCGCAAGACCGCCTGTTCGATTGAGGCGCCTGCGGGCCTGCTCTGCGCTGCGTTGCGAATCAAAGTAGTGCCACGGAGCGCGTTGTGTGATTTCTGACCATACTATAAGCGTGTTAGGTAGTGTAGCCTGTAATTGTTCAATGTCATTTCTGACATCACGGTCCAACTTTCCAACCCGTACCTGCCCCAACGAATTTCCCCCGCAGTGCAGTATCAGAATATCCGGGTACGGGAACTGGCGCAGTTTGGCCCTGATAACAGATATCAGCCGATGCCATCTTAGGCCCCTAATCCCGAACCACCGGATGGCCGTGCTGGTGTCCTGGAGGCATAGGTGTATGCCCAAGCTGTGGCGGGCCCGCTGTTCCGCCCAGTAGACGATGGAGGAGCCGGCCACCCACACGTCTGAAACAACTAGTACTAGATCAAGTATCTGCAGATTCGTCTTGCATGTAGCAAGTCCTAAATAGTAACCCATTTCTAGCAACAGTGACCCGGGGCGGCCTATGACCATATTCAATAGGTATATTGTCCTTGACAATAATGCACAGACATTGACCTTGGGCGGCCAAACCCCCATTCAATGGTGTCCTGGTGCCATTGATAGCAATGCAAATGTAAAGCTTTCATAATATACGACACCCAGAATTAAAGTTAATGTGCGACGACGAACAAACACAATTTTGCATAATGATATATTTGTGGCCACAGTGACCTTGGCCTTATACATGCGAAGTTAAATAGGTATCTCGTCATCATTGATATAAATGCACATGGAAAGTTTTATGAAGCCAGAACACATAGTTATCGTGCGGAACGGCGATTATGAACAGCCATGAATTATTGTAGCAACAGTGACCTTGACCTAGGACGAATCCAAATTCAATAGGTGTATGCCGACATTGATATCGATGTATATGCCGAATTACATTATGATTAATTATGAGTGTATAAAATAATTAGAGTTAACTTACTATTAAAATTGATAGTATTATTTACAATTCCCCACAGTCCTTTCGGCGTAAATATCCTAATGCCCTTGCATGTATTAATAAACATAAATTGTAAAATCTTCCGCAGTTCACCTTTAGCAACAATTGGATATGGTTGTAGGTGCAAGATGGAAGAAAACTGCAGTGAAAATCCATGCAAGTTACATTCCAAATCTTCATCTTAAGTACGAGCGGAATGCATCAGACGACCAGCGGCCTTGTCTCCGGATCGACTCGTGTGGTACATTCAATTCTGCAAGATATGATGCACCTCCGATTCTGAATGAATGGCTTTTAAATCTGGCTTGTGGGAGGTCGAGAAATTTTGACAAGACCGCGCTGAACTGATAACGTGTTAATGGTGCGTCATTAACATGGACAAATAGGTTGTCTGCCGTGCTTGGTCTCACTAGTAAGAATGCACGTAACGTTTCAACTGGACATATCTGCGTCTTGTGAAATTTGTTTATGAAAACGTTTTGTGAACTGCCCCTTTGATCGCATTTTGACTGGCGAATATTTATTGAAATGCCGTTATTTAAAAAACGTTTGTCATTTAGCCTCAACGGGCGCGCCGAATATGCCGGTGTGGTGTACACGAGTTCACCGACTCTAAATAGGCCGATAAATGCCAGCAAGTATGCGGACTTGAACAGTAAGGATTCGTACTTAGACGAACACAGTTTTGGCAATGATACTACGAGTGACGATAGGATGTCCATTGTTATAGGTAGCCGCATATCTTTTCGGTGGCACAGACGGCTATAACCTTCTAGCATTTTCGCCACTACAAACGTTTTAGTAGGGTCCGAGTCATTTGCCAGCTTATGTTTATAGCTTATAGCAGAAAGATATGTTTTGATGGAAGCTGGCGACACGTTTCTATCATAATTATGTGCTATAAACAGAGTAATGTGGTTTACAGGCACGGGCCATATCAATGGCAAATTGAAACTAATGCGGAATGACTGGAATATGTGTATGGCCGACTCATACGTCACGTGTGTACTGTTAGATAGGGCTGCATCGAGAAGTGTGTTCACATTCATTTGAAGATGGCCCAAAGATGCTCTGGAACAGGCTGTGGGAGTTGGTCGGCGGTTGGTGCAAGTCTGTGGAATTTCCGTACTCAGCTGTACAGTGTCGCAGATCACTGGTGCATTGGTGGCCGGCGGTCCCCGTGCGGATAGCGGTGCAACAACGAGCGGCGGCGCCTGGACGGGTAGTGGTGCCTGGACGACGAGTGGTGCTATGGCGAATGGGGGTGCCATGCCGGGCGGCGGTGCCTGGACGGGTGGGTGTTCCACGCCGGGCGGCGGTGCCTGGACGAGTGGGTGATCCATGCTGGGCGGCGGTGCCTGGCCTAGTGGGTGTTCCATGCCGGGCGGCGGTGCCTGGACGGGTGGGTGTTCCATGCCTGGCGGTGGTGCCTGGACGGGCAGCGGTGCTTGGACGGGCGGTGGCGCTTGGACGGGCGGCGCCGCTAGGATGGGCGGCGCCGCTTGGACGGGCGGCGGTGGTGCTTGGGCAGGGTGCCGTCCACGGTTTCTCTGGCGGCCACGACGCACCGGACCTACGTCGCCTCGCGGCTGTACATTTCGCATCGGGTAACGTCTGGGCATTATATCTAAGGGTGGAAGTTATTTATTAGTAACAGTGCGATAATTTGATAGTGCTACTAGAAAGCACTGGATCAAATCAATCATTGGGTAAAGTGTACGAGGTACTGATGTAACTCGCATAGCTAAACGTATATTAATATTTGTAATGAATATGTCTTTAATGACCTTGACCCTGGTTGTCTGACCATCGCGATGTGGTCATGGTCATGTGTGCCATAACGTGGCATGCGTAGTTATATATTGTGACCAAATATTGTCCAAATCCTTAGTGTTTGACAAAGTGTTTAATGACCTTGACATTCAGTGTCCTTGATCATTGGGACGTGGGTCATGTGCGCAACAATGCAGCATACCTGGATACACATTGTGACCGAATATAATTAAAATGCGACAAGTACTTACAATGTAATGATGTAAAAAACGAGCTAAACACAACTTAACATTTGAAATGACCAAGTGTAGTGACCTTGCCATGAAGTGTCCTTGACCATTGGGACGTGTGGGCCATGTGTGCAACAATACGGCATACCTGAATACATTATCAAGAACGTTAACGCCATTGGGACGTGGTCATGTGCGCACCGATGTGGCGGCATACCTATGTACACCACATGACCAAATACTGGAAAGTACTTAGAAAAGTATGTATTAATGCCAGATAAACTACAGGAGCCAGCTACTGTAGTAGGGGGATCAGATAATCTACAGGTGGATCACTACAGTATGTATTAATGCCAGATAAACTACAGTGTGATCACTTCAGTATGTATTAATGCCAGATGGTTGTATGATGCCCTGTATGACCGGTGTGGTTGTATACAGGTGTGCCCTGTCCGTGGACCTGTATGCTTGGTGTGGTTGTATACAGGTCTGCCCTGTCCATGGACCTGTATGACCTGTGCGGTTGTATACAGGTCTGTCCTGTCCGCGGACCTGTATGACAGGTGTGGTTGTATGCAAGTCTGCCCTGTCCATGGACCTGTATGACTGGTGTCATTGTATTGAGATCTGCCCTATCCGTGGACCTGTATGACTGGTGTCGTTGTATGCAGGTCTGCCCTGTCTGTGGACCTGTATGACTGGTGTCGTTGTATGCAGGTCTGCCCTGTCTGTGGACCTGTATGACAGGTGTGGTTGTATGCATGTCTGCCCTGTCCGTGGACCGTATGACTGGTGCCGTTGTATTCAGATCTGCCCTGTCCGTGGATCTGTATGACTGGTGTCGTTGTATGCAGGTCTGCCCTGTCTGTGGATCTGTATAACAGGTGTGGTTGTATACAGGTCTGCCCTGTCCGTGGACCTGTATGACTGGTGTGGTTGTATACAGGTCTGCCCTGTCGATGGACCTGTATCACTGGTGTGGTTGTATACAGGTCTGCCCTGTCAATAGACCTGTATGACTGGTGTGGTTATATGCAGGTCTGCCCTGTCCGTCGACCTGTATGACTGGTGTGGTTGTATACAGGTCTGCCCTGTCGATGGACCTGTATCACTGGTGTGGTTGTATACAGGTCTGCCCTGTCAATAGACCTGTATGACTGGTGTCCTTGTATGCAGGTCTGCCCTATCAATGGACCTGTATGAAAATGACAGGTGTGGTTGTATACAGGTCTGCCCTGTCAATGGACCTGTATGACTGGTGTCGTTGTATACAGGTCTGCCCTAACAATGAACCTGTATGACAGGTGTGGTTGTATACAGGTCTGCCCTGTCGATGGACCTGTATGACTGGTGTGGTTGTATACAGGTCTGCCTTGTCAATGGACCTGTATGACTGGTGTGGTTGCACACAGGTCTGCCCTGTTAATGGACCTGTATGACAGGTGTGGTTGTATACAGGTCTGCCTTGTCAATGGACCTGTATGACTGGTGTGGTTGCATACAGGTCTGCCCTGTTAATGGACCTGTATGACAGGTGTGGTTGTGTACAGGTCTGCCCTGTCCATGGACCTGTATGACTGGTGTCGTTGTATGCAGGTCTGCCCTGTCAATGGACCAGTATGACCAGTGTGGTTGTATGCCTGTCTGCCCTCTCTGTGGACCTGTATGACAGGTGTGGTTGTATGCAGGTCTGTCCTGTCCGTGAACTTGTATGACTGGTGTCGTTGTATGCAGGTCTGCCCTTTCCTTGGATTTGTATGACTGGTGTCGTTGTATACAGGTCTGCCCTGTCCTTGGACCTGTATGACCTGTGTGGTTGTATACAGGTCTGTCCTGTCCGTGGACCTGTAAGACTGGTGTCATTGTATACAGGTCTGCCCTGTTAATGGACCTGTATGACAGGTGTGGTTGTATGCAGGTCTGCCTTGTCCTTGGACCTGTATGACTGGTGTCGTTGTATACAGGTCTGCCCTGTCCGTGGACCTGCATGACAGGTGTGGTTGTATGCAGGTCTGCTCTGTCTGTGGACCTGCATGACAGGTGTGGTTGTATGCAGGTCTGCCCTGTCAATGGACCTGTATGACTGGTGTCGTTATATGCAGGTCTGCCATGTCAATGGACCTGTATGACAGGTGTGGTTGTATACAAGTCTGCCCTGTCAATGTACCTGTATGACTGGCGTGGTTGTATGCAGGTCTGCCCTGTCCATGGACCTGTATGACTGGTGTCGTTATATGCAGGTCTGCCCTGTCAATGGACCTGTATGACTGGTGTCATTGTATACAGGTCTGCCCTATCAATGGACCTGTATGACAGGTGTGGTTGTATACAGGTCTGCCCTGTCCATGGACCTGTATGACTGGTGTCATTGTATACAGGTCTGCCCTGTCAATGGACCTGTATGACAGGTGTGGTTGTATACAGGTCTGCCCTGTCAATGGACCTGTATGACTGGTTTGGTTGTATGCAGGTCTGCCCTGTCCACGAACCTGTATGACTGGTGTCGTTATATGCAGGTCTGCCCTGTCAATGGACCTGTATGACAAGTGTGGTTGTATACAGGTCTGCCCTGTCAATGGACCTGTATGACTGGTTTGGTTGTATGCAGGTCTGCCCTGTCCATGGACCTGTATGACTGGTGTCATTATATGCAGGTCTGCCCTGTCAATGGACCTGTATGAATGGTGTGGTTGTATGCAGGTCTGCCCTGTCCTTGGACCTATATGACCTGTGTGGTTGTATACAGGTCTGCCCTGTCCGTGGACCTGTAAGACTGGTGTCATTGTATACAGGTCTGCCCTGTTAATGGACCTGTATGACAGGTGTGGTTGTATGCAGGTCTGCCTTGTCCATGGACCTGTATGACTGGTGTCGTTGTATACAGGTCTGCTCTGTCCGTGGACCTGCATGACAGGTGTGGTTGTATGCAGGTCTGCCCTGTCAATGGACCTGTATGACAGGTGTCGTTATATGCAGGTCTGCCCTGTCAATGGACCTGTATGACAGGGGTGGTTGTATGCATGTCTGCCCTGTCCGTGGACCTGCATGACCGATGTCGTTCTATGCCAGTCTGCTTTTTCTGTGGACCTGTATGACTGGTGTCGTTGTATACAGGTCTGGCCTGTCCATGGACCTGTATGACTGGTGTGGTTGTATGCAGGTCTGTCCTGACCATGGACCTGTATGACTGATGTGGTTGTATGCAGGTCTGCCCTGTCAATGGACCTGTATGACCAGTGTGGTTGTATGCAGGTCTGGCTGGTCCGTGGACCTGTATGACAGGTGTGGTTGTATGCAGCTCTGTCCTGTCCGTGAACTTGTATGACTGGTGTCGTTGTATGCAGGTCTGCCCTTTCCATGGACTTGTATGACTGGTGTCATTGTATACAGCTCTGCCCTGTCCTTGGAGCTGTATGACCTGTGTGGTTGTATTCAGGTCTGCCGTGTTCGTGAACCTGTATGACAGGTGTCGCTGTATGCAGGTCTGCCTTGTCCGTGTACCTATGACTGGTGTCGTTGTATGCAGGTCTGCCCTGTCCGTGGACCTGTATGACTGGTGTCATTGTATACAGGTCTGCCCTGTCAATGCACCTGTATGACTGGTGTCATTGTATACAGGTCTGCCCTGTCCATGGACCTGTATGACAGGTGTGGTTGTATGCAGGTCTGCCCTGTCCATGGACTTGTATGACTGGTGTCGTTGTATGCAGTCTGCCCTGTCAATGAACCTGTATGACATATCTGTATACAGGTCTGCCCTGTCTGTGGACTTGTATGACTGGTGTCGTTGTATGCAGGTCTGCCCTGTCTGTGGACCTGTATGACAGGTGTCATTGTATGCAGGTCTGCCCTGTCAATGGACCTGTATGACAGGTGTCGTTGTATGCAGTCTGCCTTGTGAATGGACCTGTATGACTGATGTCGTTGTATGCAGGTCTGCCCTGTCTGTGGACTTGTATGACTGGTGTCGTTGTATGCAGGTCTGCCCTGTCTGTGGACCTGTATGACAGGTGTCATTGTATGCAGGTCTGCCCTGTCCATGGACCTGTATGACAGGTGTCGTTGTATGCAGGTCTGCCCTGTGAATGGACCTGTATGACTGGTGTCGTTGTATGCAGGTCTGCCCTGTTTGTGGACCTGTATGACAGGTGTCATTGTATACAGGTCTGCCCTGTCAATGGACCTGTATGACAGGTGTCGTTGTATGCAGTCTGCTCTGTCCATGGACCTGTATGACGTATGACAGGTGTCGTTGTATGCAGTCTGCCCTATCCATGGACCTGTATGACTGATGTCGTTGTATGCAGGTCTGCCTTGTCTGTGGACCTGGAGAATCCGGAAGTGGAGCGGATCCGGAAGGAGTTTGAGTTGTACCGGATGAACCGCGACAACGAAGTGGCCAGCATGCAGCGGAAGGAGCGGAAGATCGAGACGGAGAATCAGCGCCTGCGGGCCGAGCTGCAGCTGCTACAGCGCACGTGTAACAACATGCGGCAGGAGAAGGAGGCTGCCTGCGAAGAGAAGCACCAGGCAATGTACCGCGCCGCTGCCTTCGAGCAGGACAGGGATAAAGTGCAGAGAGCTTTTAAGGTGCGCAGCTGCTTAAAATGTTGGCATGTTGGCAGGTGGTATGGCACAATTCATCCTTGGAAAGATTTTTGGTTATCTTTTCATTTTAATGTCTCTGCATTGCTTGTGGCATTTACTGTTATAGAAATGCCTCCTACTCATCCATCATATAATGTTTGTCTGCAATTGTTTACCAAATGAGGAATCTTTCTTTCCTTCACAAGTATGTCGAGGGGTATATAGTTTTCATAATTCCATCCGTCCGTCCCGTCTGTCTGTTCCTCCCTCCCTCCGTCCGTCCGTCCGTCCGGCACACATTAGGGTACTTATGTGGCTAGCCCCACAGGGTTATGGACTTGTTAAAGGATAGGGTTGGTTATAATTAGCCACCTAAAAAATCCTTTTATGTGGCTAAAAATCGTTTTATGTGGCTAATATTTAACATGTGATAAGCCACATAAGTACCCTAATGTAAGAACGTCCGTCCGTCTGTCCGTCCGTCCGCACGTTAAAGTTTTTTGGTACCCATTATCTCTGTAACGGTAAGTCGGATTGACCTCAAACTTCATATACTTCCTTATCATCGTCCATATTTTCATTCCTTACCACACTCATGTGGCCTTCATGTCCAAGGTCAAGGTCAAATTACTTAGAAAGATTTGCATTAAAGATTTTGGGTACCCATTATCTCTGCAACGGTAAATCGGATTGACTTCAAACTTCATATACTTCCATATCATCATCCATACTTTCATTCCATACCACATCCATGTGGCCTTCGTGTCCAAGGTGAAGGTCAAATTACTTAGAAAGATTTGCGTTAAAGTTTTTGGGTACCCATTATCCCTGCAACAGTAAGTGAGATTGTCTTCAAACTTGATATACTTCTATACTTCCTTATCATCATCCATATTTTCATTCCATACCACACTTATGCAGCCTTCATGTCCAAGGTCAAGGTCAAATTACTTAGAAATTTGCGGCCGTAAGATTTGCGTTAAAGTCTTCGGGTATCCATTATCTCTGCAACGGTAAGTCAGGTTGACTTCAAACTTCATATACTTCCTTATCACCATCCATATTTTCATTCCATACCATACCCATGCAGCCTTCATGTCGAAGATCAAGGTCAAATTACTTTGCATTAAAGTTTTTCCTGCTCACTTTTTCTAGTTTTCAGATCAGTGATAATAGTTTATCTAGGTACATGTTAAGCATGTGGCCTTATGACCTTGAATTTAACCTTTGTGCCTCATGTCAGTACCGTAACTAGGATGAGGCAGACGAGGCGGTCGCCTTGTCTGTCATTTTGCCAATTTTTAGCCAGGTTTTTTTTTAAAAAATCCAGGCTGTTGGATTGGCGAAAGCCGGGCGGGCGGGCGGGCGGCGGTCGGGTGGCGGGCGGCGTCCACAATCAATGTTAAGTTTTCGTGTTTGAGTCCATTTCTTTGTTACTGTACCACCTAGGACCACCAAACTTTCACAGCTTCATAATCAAGGGGTGCCCACTACGTATCACTATCCAACATGTTACTTTTTTTTTAAATTGACCCATTTTTTCCGCGCAGTCGACTTAGCCATTTTCAATGTTAAGTTTTTGCGTTTTCAATGTTAAGTTTTCGTGATTTAAGTCCATTTCTTTGGTACTGTACCACCTAGGACCACCAAACTTTCACAGCTTCATAATCAAGGGGTGCCCACCACATATCACTATCCAACATGTTACTTTTTTTTTTAACTTGACCCATTTTTTCCGCGCAGTCGACTTAGCCATTTTCAATGTTAAGTTTTCGCGTTTTCAATGTTAAGTTTTCGTGTTTAAGTCCATTTCTTTGGTACTGTACCACCTAGGACCACCAAACTTTCACAGCTTCATAATCAAGGGGTGCCCACCACATATCACTATCCAACAGGTTACTCTTTTTTTAACTTGACCCATTTTTTCCGCACAGTCGACCGCGCATACAACTATCCAACATGTGACCATTTTTTTACCTTCACCTTAACCATTTTCAACGTTAACTTTTTAACGTACTTCTGGTTAAATTTTTTGGTTAAAACTTTTTCGTTATACTATATCTCTGCAACTGCTTCGCCCATTACCTTGAAACTTCACATGGGTGTTTATCATCATCCATATTTTCATTCTACCCCCCAACCGTGCGGCCCCTGTGCGCAATGTCAAGGTAAAATTACTTTGAATTTATTTGTTAAAGTTTTTTCGTGTACTATATCTCTGCAACTGCTTCACCCATTACCTTCATACTTCACATGGGTGTTTATCATCATTGTCGCACCCGCTTGCGGAAAGCGCGATATTGTCGGCATTTTCGCATACGTCCGTCCGTCCATCCGTCTGTACGTCCGTGTGTCCGGTTAAAGTTTTTTCGTTAAAGTTTTTCCATCTACTATATCTATTTTTTTAGTGTCCATGCCTCGCCCCAAGGCGCGACATGCAGGCCACGGCCATCTAGTCTACAAAAAGTGGCTATAATTATGTTATCCAAGTGTCCATACTTGGAAAAAACCTGGCCTTCGTGGCTTTGCCTCGTTTCTTGTTTTATGCTTAGAATTAAACAAATCCCCGAGGTGGTGGTGTGGAGCATGCTCCTGACCCCCATATCGGGACTTGGTTCGCCTCGTCTGGTTTTTAGCTCGCCTGCACGCGTTGCAGAAGAGCTTATGGCATACCCCCGGGGTCGTCGGCGTCATCGGCGTCATCGGTGTCCACAAACTTAACGTTGGGGTAAATATCTCCTCAGATGACCCTCTATCATGCTGTAGCAAATCTATGACCCACCACCCAACCCTTACCCCAAGGTCAAGGTCACAAACTTAGCACATTCATAAACTTAACGTTGGGGTAAATGTCTTATAACATCTGTTTCCTTTTATGGAACGCCTTGATATTTCATACATGCATTCCTCAGATGACCCTCTATCATGCGGTAGCAAATCCACAACCCACCATCCAACCCTTACCCGAAGGTCAAGGTCACAAACTTAGCATGCTCATAAACTTAACATTGGGGTAAATGTTGTGTAACTTCTGTTTATTTACAGGGAATGCCTTCATATTTCATACATGCATTCATCTGATGACCCTCTATCATGCTGTAGCAAATCCACGATCCACCACCCAACCCTTACCCAAGGTCAAGGTCACAAACTTAGCATGTTCATAAACTTAAAGTTGGGGTAAATGTTGTGTAACTTCTGTTTATTTACATGGAACGCCTTCATATTTCATACATGCATTCATCTAATGATACTCTTAACTCTATCATGCTATAGCAAATCCATGACCCACCGCCCATCCCATACCCCAAGGTCAAGGTCACAAACTTAGCACATTCATAAACTTAACGTTGGGGTAAATATCTTATAACTTCTGTTTACTTTCATGGAACACCTTGTTATTTCATACATGCATTCCTCAGATGACCCTCTATCATGATGTAGCAAATCCATGACCCACCACCCAACCCTTACCCCAAGGTCAAGGTCACAAACTTAGCACATTCATAAACTTAACATTGGGGTAAATTTCTTATAACATCTGTTTCCTTTAATGGAACGCCTTGATATTTCATACATACATTCGTCAAATGACCCTCTATCATGCAGTAGCCTATGATTGTGTGTAACTATGTTGTACATACAGATATCTGGTCCCATGACTATGTGTAACTCTGTTGTACATACAGATATCTGGCCCTGTGATTGTGTGTAACTCTGTTGTACATACATATATCTGGCTCTATGATTGTGTGTAACTCTGTTGTGTGTAACTCTGTTGTACATACAGATATCTGGCCCTTTCATTGTGTGTAACTCGGTTGTACATACAGATATCTGACCCTATGGTAGTGTGTAACTATGTTGTACATACAGATATCTAGCCCTATGATTGTGTGTAACTATGTTATACATACAGATATCTGGCCCTATGATTGTGTGTAACTCTTTTGTACATACAGATATCTGGCCCTATGATTGTGTGTAACTCTGTTGTACATACAGATATCTGGCCATATAATTGTGTGTAACTCGGTTGTACATACAGATATCTGGCCTCATGATTGTGTGTAACTCTGTTTTACATACAGATAGCTGGCCCTATGATTGTGTGTAACTCTTTTGTACATACAGATATCTGACCCCATGATTGTGTGTAACTGTTGTACATACATATATCTGGTCCTACGATTGTGTGTAACTCTGTTGTACATACATATATCTGGCCCTATGCTTGTGTGTAACTCTGTTGTACATACAGATATCTGGCCCTATGATTGTGTGTAACTCTGTTATACATACAGATATCTGGCCCTATGATGTGTGTAACTCTGTTGTACACAGATACTGGCCCTATGATGTGTGTAACTCTGTTGTACGTACAGATATCTGGCCCTATGATTGTGTGTAACTCTGTTGTACATACAGATATCTGGCCCTATGATTGTGTGTAACTCTGTTGTACATACATATATCTGGTCCTACGATTGTGTGTAACTCTGTTGTACATACATATATCTGGCCCCATGATTGTGTGTAACTCTGTTGTACATACAGATATCTGGCCCTATGATTGAGTGTAACTCGGGTAACTCTGTTGTACATACAGATAGCTGGCCCTATGATTGTGTGTAACTCTATTGTACATACAGATATCTGACCCCATGATTGTGTGTAACTGTTGTACATACAGATATCTGGCTCTACGATTGTGTGTAACTCTGTTGTACATACATATATCTGGCCCTATGATTGTGTATAACTCGGTTGTACATACAGATATCTGGCCCTATGATTGTGTGTAACTTTGTTGTACATACAGATATCTGGCCCCATGATTATGTGTAACTGTTGTACATACAGATATCTGGCCCTATGATTGTGTGTAACTCTGTTATACATACATATATCTGGCCCTATGCTTGTGTGTAACTCTGTTGTACATGCAGATATCTGGCCCTATGATTGTGTGTACTGGGTTGTACATACATATATCTGACCCTGATTGTGTGTAACTCTGTTATACATACAGAAATTATCGGGACCGCGACGCCATTTCGAGCAAGCCCGACATTACGAGCCATTGCATTTCGAGCCATCGCGATTTCACTGTATATACAACAGAGTTACACACAATCATAGGGCCAGATATATGTATGTACAACCGAGTTACGCACAATCATAGGGCCAGATATCTGTATGTACAACAGAGTTACACACACTCATAGGGCCAGATATCTGTATGTACAACAGAGTTACACACAATCATAGGGCCAGATATCTATATGTACAACAGAGTTACACACAATCATAGAGCCAGATATCAGTATATATCCTGTACAACAGAGTACAACACAATCCATAGAGTTATCCCAGATATCTGTATGTACAACAGAGTTACACACAATCAAGCCAGATATTTTAATTACAACCGATTACACACAATCATA
The DNA here is from genome assembly GCA_029237695.1 of Conchocele bisecta. Taxonomy (NCBI): domain Eukaryota; kingdom Metazoa; phylum Mollusca; class Bivalvia; order Lucinida; family Thyasiridae; genus Conchocele; species Conchocele bisecta. The sequence continues at coordinate 39,724,000 of CM055280.1, read as the reverse complement.
GGGCCAGATATCTGTATGTACAACAGAGTTACACACAATCATAGAGCCAGATATCTGTATGTACAACAGAGTTACACACAATCATAGGGCCAGATAACTGTATTAAACAGATTACACACACATAGGGCCAGATATCTATATGTACAACAGAGTTACACACAATCATAGAGCCAGATATCTGTATGTACAAGGAGATATCTGTATGTACAACAGAGTTACACACAATCACAGGGCCAGATATCTGTATGTACAACAGAAACACACTCATAGGGCCATATCTGTATGACAACAGAGTTACACACTCATAGGGACCAGATATCTGTATACAACGATTACACACAATCATAGAGCCATATCTGTAGTACAACAGATTACACACACTCATAGGGCATATATCTGTACAACAGAGTTACACACACTCATAGGGCCAGATATCTGTATGTACAACAGAGTTACACACACTCATAGGGCCAGATATCTGTATGTACAACAGAGTTACACACACTCATAGGGCCAGATATCTGTATGTACAACAGAGTTACACACACAGGGTCCTAGGGCCAGATATCTGTATGTACAACAGAGTTACACACATCATAGAGCAGATATCTGTATGTTCAACCAGAGTTACACACACTCATAGGTGCCCCCCCCCCCCCCCCCCCTCCCCCCCCCCACCCCCGCCAGGGCCCCGCCCCCCCCAGATATCTGTATTTACAAACAGAGTTACACACACTCATAGGGCAGATATCTGTATGTACAAAACAGAGTTGACCACACATCATAGGGACAGATTATGTATGTACATACAGAGTTACACACAATATAGAGCTGATATCTGTATGTCACAACAGGAGCGTCACACACTTGATAGGGCCATATATTCTGTATGACAACAGAGTTACACACTTATAGGGCCAGATATCTGTATGTACAACAGAGTTACACACACTCATAGGGCCAGATATCTGTATGTACAACAGAGTTACACACATTCATAGGGCCAGATATCTGTATGTACAACAGAGTTACACACACTCATAGGGCCAGATATCTGTATGTACAACAGAGTTACACACACTCATAGGGCCAGATATCTGTATGTACAACAGAGTTACACACACTCATAGGGCCAGATATCTGTATGTACAACAGAGTTACACACAATCATAGGGCCAGATATATATACTCGGTTGTACATACATGTACATATATCTGGCCCTATGATTGTGTGTAACTGTTGTATATACAGATATCTGGCCCCATGATTGTGTGTAACTCGGTTGTACATACATATATCTGGCCCTATGATTGTGTGTAACTCTGTTGTACATACATATATCTGGCCCCATGATTGTGTGTAAATCTGTTGTACATACAGATATCTGGCCCTATGATTGTGTGTACTGGGTTGTACATACATATATCTGGCCCTGATTGTGTATAACTCTGTTATACATACATATATCTGTCCCTATGATTGTGGTAACAATCATAGGGCCAGATATCTGTATGTACAACAGTTACACACAATCATGGGGTCAGATATCTGTATGTACAACAGAGTTACACACAATCATAAGGCCAGCTATCTGTATGTACAACAGAGTTACACACAATCATGAGGCCAGATATATGTATGTACAACCGAGTTACACACAATCATAGGGCCAGATATCTGTATGTACAACAGAGTTACACACAATCATAGGGCCAGATATCTGTATGAACAACAGAGTTACACACAATCGTATCTGTATGCACAACAATTACACACAATGATGGGGTCAGATATCTGTATGTACAACAGAGTTACAAACAACCATAGGGTCAGATATCTGTATGTACAACAGAGTTACCACAATCATAGGGCCAGATATATGTATGTATAACAGAGTTATACACAATCAGGGCCAGATATATGTATGTACAACCCAGTACACACAATCATAGGGCCAGATATCTGTATGTACAACAGATTTACACACAATCATGGGGCCAGATATATGTATGTACAACAGAGTTACACACAATCATAGGGCCAGATATATGTATGTACAACCGAGTTACACACAATCATGGGGCCAGATATCTGTATATACAACAGTTACACACAATCATAGGGCCAGATATATGTACATGTATGTACAACCGAGTTACACACAATCATAGGGCCAGATATCTGTATGTACAACAGAGTTACAAACAATCATAGGGCCAGATATCTATATGTAAAACTGAGTTACAAACAACCATAGGGTCAGATATCTGTATGTACAACAGAGTTACACACAATCATAGGACCAGATATAACAGGCTCCAGTTTTGTTTGAGCAAATCCAGTTGCTCAAAATAGCGAACCCATATGCATAAGGAGGGTTATGAAAAATTCAGACTGCACTTTGACTATGAAAATTATCATAATATTTCACCACATTCTAGGAACATACATTAGGAACAGACATTCAGTATACGATATAGCATACTGTCTCTGCGATCTCCTTTGCCTTCAAGCGTTGTGAAATTGTTCATAATAATTTCTCAGCAATCATCAGTGCAACCACCGCTGTGACTCACATATTGAAACTACTATGAACATTTTCATAACATTCCGTTCTGAGACAAACAATTTTTCTTAAAATGTACTATCGCTCTCGCTATGAAAATTTTCATAAACCGGACTAAGAAATTTTTCGTAAAGCGTAATACAGTAGAACTTCGATAACTAGAACAGGTCTGGCTCGAACACCATGGAAAACTCGAACTGGTTCGACAGTCCCGGCAAATTTCCTATATAATTCATGTAATAAAACACCTTAAACTCGAACTATGAATTACTCGAACAGTCGAACCTGTGGATTAGTCCCGTGGACGGTCAAACAGTGGTAATTGCCGCTAATAACTCGAACAGGTAAGTCTGTGATCAGCTATTTGTCTAACGAGGTGCGAATTCCACCATTGCGGGCGGTCGCGTTGAGTAGTTTCCCTTGACGCGGGATGACATTAAATCACGAATCGCAAACAATAGCGGCGTGAACCACAGTGAATGCGTTATGTGTCATGAACAAACGTTTACTTAAATTTAACTTTGACAGAAGATGTGCCAATAACAAACACACCGAGATCATGGAATTCTTCAGGCGTTAATTTATAGTGTTTATAATTGTATACTGACATTGTTTCGTTTATATTTTCCCAACCACTGTGCTATGTGCTATGTTTAGACACTGGGAATACCAGTATTATGTATAGACGCAAAGCGGAACATAGCGGTTTATTTGACATATAATTACATGTAAATATTGAATAAAACAGCAACTTTACAATTGTATTTGTTATTTTTCATTTCTCCCTCCAAATGTAATGCATATACAATGGCATGTCACATCGGTCATCTCATATATTCACATAAGTGATTTTATTGACTGAATGTGACAGTACATTTTTGAAACTTCATTCCCTCAAACTATGCATCGCTCGAACTCAAACTCGATTCCGTTGCCGGTTCGAGCGATCGAAGTTATACTGTATACCTCTCCTTATGAACATTTTCATAAATCTTAATATCACTCTCACTATTAAAATGTTCATAAAATATAATATACCTCTCGCTATAAAAAAAATCATAAGCATAATATCACTCTCACTATTAAATTTTTCATAAAATGTAATATACCTCTCGCTATGAAAATTTTCATAAAGCGTAATATCACTCTCACTATGAAAAATTTAATAAAATGTAATATACCTCTCACTATGAAAATTTTCATAAACCGTTCTATCACTCTCACATATTGAAGTCGCTATGAAAATTACTGCTTTCAGACAAATTTTAGTCGCTATGAAAATTTTCATAAAACGTACCATCGCTCCCGCATATTGTAGCCGCTATGAACATTTTCCTAACATTCCCGTTCTCAGACAAACATTAGTCGCTATGAAAATTTGCATAATATTTCCGTTCTCTGACAATCATTAGTAGCTATGAAAATGTAATGAGGTCAATATGAAAAGGTTCATAATATTATCGTTCTGAAACAAGCATTTGTCACTATGAACTTGGTCATAAAATGCAGTTTGGTTTACTAATTGTTCCTATTGACGGTTAATTGTCACAATCATTTTAATGTTCCAAAAATATGTCAAGTTAACAGACTCTGAATTATACCATAACTGCGGCATGTGTATTAAACATTCTTGTCAAATATTAGTTAGTTGATTAGTGATTGAAACAGCTATTGTAAGCAGAAATAGGAACATAAATGTGACTGTGACAGGCAACATTGGGTTTATGCGATTTATGTGTACATGTAGTTCCTGCTCAAATATGACACCTATTTTGGCTAATAACGATATACAATGTATGTTGCTTTAGAAACATGACAGGCGTTTCATTCATGGAATAGCGAACGGTGTAGACCCTAATCAGACAACACGGATGCGCATATTACGCTGGTGGCATACCCCATAAGCCCCGTCTTTCCAGTCTCATCCACAAATACAGTGGTTATAAGCAAACAATGAATAAGCACTAAACCTTGTATTTTCATGTGGGGCATGCACAATAAAGCAGACTGTCTAGACATACATGCAAAACAGTTCAGTGAAATCGACCTTAAACATTCGGACATGGTGTTCTGATTCACATGTATGCACACGTGTCGTTACCAACTATCTTTTGCCCTCCTTACGCATCAGGAATCAGAAAAAACGTTCGTTCCATTAAATAGATTAACATATTCCTGTAGTGTCATATCCTCTGAAAATATAAACAAACGAGTTAAAAGGTGACCATACTATATACATGTATGACAAACATTACGTCACAAGTCATGATCGGAAACAGTGAAAACTAGAAACAAAGTCCCAAATAACAAAGGAATTTCCCCTTAAATATAGAACCCATATGAAATTCATCACGCGCAAATGATGTCCACCTTACAGTATGTATACATGTAGGTACGATTATCATAATACTTGTATGTAGGGTTGGCCCTAAACAAAATTAAATAACATATACAGCCTGAGTAAAATCCAGTGTTCCGCAGTCAAAACGGAAAGCGAGATATACCGCCAAAATTATAGTGCCAGTCAGGGTCGGTTATCTAATTAATGGGTTCATACGTTCAGTCAGCCAATCAGATGTTCCATAATATTCGCGGTAAAAACGATGGGGGCGGGATTAAATGCTGCGCGGTTAATTATGTCTCGATGCATGACTAACCCTTACAATGCTGAATTCCTCTTTGTCGTCTGCCTTTTAATTTTAGTTTTACACCGGTCTCTGTAGAGCCGGTGGCATATCGTGTTTGGACTGTGTGTCCGTGTGTCCGTCCGTCACAAGTTCGCCGGAGTTTCGAAAGTAAATCTGCCACCCTGTGGAATTCGTGTGCCCACAGGCCACATTTTCTTGAACATAATGAAAATTTGTTTTGTAAGCACCTGATAATTGTCTCCAATGTAGACAATTATCATGTGCTGTCCAACATGTGCATTGTTAAAACATGGCCTTTTAAGAGATAATTATAAGTTTAATCTGTTTCACTATAAGACACGTGTATGTAGACACGTGTAATGGGGTAACCCTTTCCCGGCTAGCGCATACTATTATGTGAGGGGATGCTGGCGCAATGCAAGTAGTGGAAAGCATCACCACGGGACACAAATTGCGGTTGTAAAATTGTTATATTAACAGATTATTTCTGAAACATACAGTATATTTCTATTTACACAACGTTTACACACTATTTCAGAATACATGGATCCAACAAACCCCTAGTGAAATATTGCAGTTCACAATATTCGGGACTCTTCCTTTCACGGATAAATACAACAACATGCGGAGAATGCAATGCAAAGGAGACGATTATCATGAACCAAACATGTTCGCACAGTAGTTCACCTAACTGTTGATCGAGTGAAATGACAGATTAAACCAACTATCATTCTAGGATAAATAGACTTACTGTACATATATGTACTAAACTCTATTTACAAACATACACTATTCATTATGAGTACATAACTCTAATTGAATTTAATTACACTGCATTACATAAGCGTTATGTCAGAGGTGTCCTTCCAAATGTGCGTTTGTTTCATTTCTACTTCGTTGAGAGTGACCTAACAATATTGCTAATACACAGTTTATGTAAGTTTATGGTAATAGCTTTGTGTTATATTGTAGACTTGTTTCTCAATAACAAAATAATAGCGAATTATGAACGTCAACGCCCTGCATGTTTTCCCTATATTTTAGTGCGCGAAAAGTAAATACAATTACGCAATTGTTTACCTTTGACCGTGGTGTAGCCATATAGTGCATCCTGTGCAGCAAATACAAAATATGACGATAACCTACCGTGATATGGTCCCAAAACGTTTATACAAGTAATCAACGGATCGTCATGTCACCGTCACACTGCACCGGCAATCATACCTAGCGGATAATTATAATATCACTAGTACATTGAATTATAATGGTACCACATGTATTGTAATTATCATGAGAGTATTCTAATAATTCCAGTGCGTCAGATAACCACATGGAGGCGATTCTCATGAGCATTACTCCATGACTAAAAGTATTAAAATCGGTGCATTCACTTAGCCAACAAAACATGATAAAACAGATCATATGAGCACCGCATTCATCGGATCCACAAATACAATAACACACGTTTATGTCACAATGCAATTATGCGTATACAACAAATGCGCAGACAGTATACTTGGCTATGCTGTTGCTGATATATCATTGTCACGGTAGACCTCATTTTCTCACTGCTGTGTTCCTGTCGAACATCAGTCCGTTCATAGAAGAAGGTAGCAGACAACATTTGCAACCAGTGTAGCCCTGGATCAGGTTAGATAGATAAATAAATATTTATTCTTTTTTTATAGAGGATGACTCGGTTGATCGGAACCAATCTTCCCCGAGGCCCTCTTAAGAAGTGCATATACATACATAAATATACAATACAAGTTGCAATGATTACATACGTGAATTTAACAGGAAGAAACAATAATGATGAGCCATGACGAAAAATGGTACCTGTTTCCCAACAGTCCCATATCAGACTGCGCATCGGTGCAGCAGCTTGATCTGGGTCTAATACGTTTATTTCTCAGTAATAATTTCAGTGTTTGCTATAAGATGCTAAATTGGTTCTCGTCCGTCTGATATAGGGTCCGTCTGATATAGGGTTACACGGTCGCTAAGCTCCACAAGACCAATTTTGTCATGGCAAATCAAACACGCGGTCATTGTAAACTATATATCATACATCGTAATTTCGTGATTAGGACGCTAGCGGGGTGGGGGGGGGCACAATTAACAATTTTATATTTATATATAATACCGCTACTTCAGCTGCTATCGACCCTTCATCCAGTTAAGACAATTACGGGAAAATGTATTTAACGACGTGGAACGTTTTATGTCGACTGGAATACTATTCCAGATCAGCGCGCCTGAGTATGAAAAGCTGTTTTTAAATAGATTACTTTCAGGTTTGGGAACTTCATAATTCATATCTGTTTCAGACCGTAACCAAACGCGTATTTTGCAAGTGATTAGTGCACATTTAAAATTATTCACCTACATATTGTGGAGGGTGCACTGGGGGTGCATCTCATCAGGGTTTATCATGTTTGTCAATGTCCCGGAACAGACAATAATACACAGACAATACGCATACATTGATCACAAACATGCGAAATGTAACACCTACACTGTAAAAAATATTGTTTAGAAATTAAACACGTACGAAAACACCTTTCTGTTACACTTTTTAAACACCGCGTGTAACGTTGCGCTGTTTGTAGGCTCGCGATACCGTGCCATAAATGGCCCTGTTGTTAGCTTGATATTCCTTAATAGACCGTAACGCCTGATTTATGGATTTGGGATCGGTGTCTAGGACGAACCTGGACTCGCAAGGCTTCGTTTTCGGTGTTTCGCGTTTTGGAGAGGTACAGGACTTACTCAGATTATCAGACCTCCCTTGTGGGAGATCTAGTTCCTTTTTTACTGTTGTATGCTTGCCTTTGGAAGGGCCAGTGTAGATGCCATCATTTGGGATTACCTTTGTTATATTTTCGATGGTTTTCTTTTGGTTTTGCGAGATTTCAAACATTTGTTTTGAAATTGAAGTGGTGGCTTGATGAAGCGTTTGAACATTTTCATCAATTCTGTCAATTTCGTGGGTGTAATCCACGAGACGACGACTTTGTTTATCAATACTGTCCTGTGCCTGATTCAATACAATTACAGTTTCACATTGTTTTTTTTCGATTTTAGAGACAGTGTTGGTTAGCTCGAAAAGTTGCTTGTTTTTAGTGAGCCTATCAATTTCCAGACCACTTACTCTGTCAGTCAAATCAGATGTTAATGAGTCCACTTTAACCTCGCGCTTTGACAGGTCTGCGCGAAGGGAGTACATGAGCTCGAACATTCGTTCAAATTTCGAGTCATGGCCAACGGAATGATCAGTTTGATCTGTACCATGGCTCGATGTAGATGAACGTGGGCTTGAAACCGTGGGATGAAATGAGACCGCCCCCGATTGTACGTGATTGTTCCAGAATTCGACGGACATTATGCCTTGATCCGCCAAAATCTGCGGTGTCAAACAGGGGTGTATGCCACGCAATTCCAAAATCGTGGCAGAACGGCCCTGGCCAATGCTATTGACAGTCATTAGCTCTTCTGCAGTAGCAGAATTGATTGGAATTGGCAATTGACTTGCCATCATGTGTGTGTACAGGTAGAAAGAAAAAAAAATTAATTCAACTACTTAGCACGAGTTACACGAAATTCACAAGATATTCACAATAATTTGTGAAACAAATGAAACAGTGCAGCGAGTTTTCCCAGATATCTGCTGCAAACTTTTGCAGAAGACAAGTTCTGGATTTTCTCGCTTACAATGTCAATAGGTAAATATTGGCAAATTATATAAAACAGGAAGGAACCCTGCTCACAGTGCCACTTGTTGTGATAGCGATGTGGTAAGGCAATGCAATGTCAAGTCACAGTAACTTACCAATGACAGTGCCGTGACGAAGCTCGTGCTCTCTGGAAACGTGGTTCTATGATTAGTCGTAAAGACGTGTGTATCGTTGAGAGTTCAGGAAGCAAGAGAGCTTGGACATGTGTTTACAATTCCTCGTGCCAATCGTACCAGCCGTGGAATCGTTGGTAGCAACGGGGCCGTTCATTGGCTGTTGGGCTTTGGTAGAGAAAGCTGGTTTATGATTAGTGGAATCGGCCAAGCATGTAAAGTGAATTAATAGTGGATAGGTAAACGGTTGCAGTGCACTGAGATTCACCACAACATACATATATCTGGCCCTATGATTGTGTGTACCTCTGTTGTACATACAGATATCTGGCCCTATGATTGTGTGTAGCTTGGTTGTACATACATATATCTGGCCCTATGGTTGTTTGTAGCTTGGTTGTACATACAGATAGCTGACCCTATGATTGTGTGTAACTGGGTTGTACATACAGATATCTGACCCTATGATTGCGTGTAACTGGGTTGTACATACATATATCTGGACCTATGATTGCGTGTAACTGGGTTGTACATACAGATATCTGGCCCTATGGTTGTTTGTAGCTTGGTTGTACATACAGATAGCTGACCCTATGATTGTGTGTAACTGGGTTGTACATACAGATAGCTGACCAGAGCTCTAGGTAAGCTGCGTATTTGCATAAATACCCAATTAAAATTGCCAAAAAGCCAATTGAAATCAGAAGTAGCGAGTATAAAAAAGTAATAACAAATTTGTGGTACCTTTATCATGCTACAGAAAACAATAAACAGACCACAAATGTAGCATATGTTTCTTATTTTCCATGAAAACACATTTTGGTATTTTATTAGAATTGTCTCTTGGGAGACAATTCTAATGAAATGCCAACACATGTTTTCATTTCGAAGCAAAGTATTCAATAATTGCTGTCTATTGATGTGTAAACAGTAGTGGGATTTTATTTTACCCAATTAAAATATTGAAATACCCAATTGCTTCAGATTTGATGGAGTGAAAATACTCAATTACTAATTCCTTATCTGGAGCCCTGGCTGACCCTATCATTGTGTGTAACTGGGTTGTACATACAGATATGTGACCCTATGATTGTTTGTAGCTTGGTTGTACATACATATATCTGGCCCCGATTGTGTGTAACTCGGTTGTACATACAGATATCTGGCCCTGACTGTGTGTAACTCGGTTGTACATATGACTGGCCCCTGACTGTGTAACTTGTTGTCTAGATATCTGCCCTACTGTGTGTAACTCGGTTGTACATACATATATCTGGCCCTATGATTGTGTGTAACTCGGTTGTACATACATATATCTGGCCCTGATTGTGTGTAACTGGGTTGTACATACATATCTGGCTCTGACTGTGTGTAACTTGGTTGTACATACAGATATCTGGCCCTGATTGTGTGTAACTGGGTTGTACATACATATATCTGGCTCTGACTGTGTGTAACTGGGTTGTACATACAGATATCTGGCCCTGATTGTGTGTAACTGGGTTGTACATACATATATCTGGCTCTGACTGTGTGTAACTGGGTTGTACATACAGATATCTGGCCCTGATTGTGTGTAACTGGGTTGTACATACATATATCTGGCCCTGATTGTGTGTAACTGGGTTGTACATACAGATATCTGGCTCTGACTGTGTGTAACTGGGTTGTACATACAGATATATGGCCCTGATTGTGTGTAACTGGGTTGTACATACATATATCTGGCTCTGACTGTGTGTAACTGGGTTGTACATACATATATGATACATATATATGACCCTATGATTGTTTGTAGCTTGGTTGTACATGCAGGTATATGGCCCTATGACTGTGTGTATCTCGGTTGTACATGTAACTCGGTTGTACATACAGGTATATGGCCTTATGATTGTGTGTATCTCGGTTGTACATGTAACTCGGTTGTACATACAGGTATATGGCCCTATGACTGTGTATCTCGGTTGTACATGTAATTCGGTTATACATACATGTATATGGCCCTATGACTGTGTATCTCGGTTGTACATGTAACTCAGTTGTACACACAGGTATATGGCCCTATGACTGTGTGTATCTCGGTTGTGCATGTAACTCGGTTGTACATACATGTATATGGCCTTATGACTGTGTGTATCTCGGTTGTACATGTAACTCGGTTGTACATACAGGTATATGGCCCTATGACTGTGTGTATCTCGGTTGTACATGTAACTCGGTTGTACATACATGTATATGGCCTTATGACTGTGTGTATCTCGGTTGTACATGTAACTCGGTTGTACATACAGGTATATGGCCCTATGACTGTGTGTATCTCGGTTGTACATGTAATTCGGTTATACATACATGTATATGGCCCTATGACTGTGTATCTCGGTTGTACATATAACTCGGTTGTACACACAGGTATATGGCCCTATGACTGTGTGTATCTTGGTTGTACATGTCACTCGGTTGTACATACATGTATATGGCCTTATGACTGTGTATCTCGGTTGTACATATAACTCGGTTGTACATACAGATATATGGCCCTATGACTGTGTGTATCTCGGTTGTACATGTAACTCGGTTGTACATACAGGTATATGGCCCTATGACTGTGTATCTCGGTTGTACATGTAACTCGGTTGTACATACATGTATATGGCCCTATGACTGTGTATCTCGGTTGTACATGTAACTCGGTTGTACATACATGTATATGGCCCTATGACTGTGTATCTCGGTTGTACATGTAACTCGGTTGTACATACAGGTATATGGCCCTATGACTGTGTGTATCTCGGTTGTGCATGTAACTCGGTTGTACATACATGTATATGGCTCTATGACTGTGTGTATCTCGGTTGTACATGTAACTCGGTTGTACATACATGTATATGGCCCTATGACTGTGTATCTCAGTTGTACATGTAACTCGGTTGTACATACAGGTATATGGCCCTATGACTGTGTATCTCGGTTGTACATGTAACTCGGTTGTACATACATGTATATGGCCCTATGACTGTGTATCTCGGTTGTACATGTAACTCGGTTGTACATACATGTATATGGCCCTATGACTGTGTATCTCGGTTGTACATGTAACTCGGTTGTACATACATGTATATGGCCCTATGACTGTGTGTAATTTGGTTGCACATACAGATATTCCGCGAGACGAAGGAGAATGAGATCCAGAACCTACTGCGGGCAAAGCGGGAGCTGGAGAGCAAGTTGACGAAGATTGCGCACCATGGGTTCCTGCCTGAGGATGTGGACAGCGCTTCCCGCACCGGCCTCGATAGCTCACTCGGTAATCTTGCTACTGCCGCACTGATCCACCCCAACATAAATTATTGTGTTACCTATTTCTTGGCTGTTTGTTTTATTCCTGGACCATGCACTGTCGGTCTGAAAATGCATTTGGAAGTCGCTGTAATTACGGCTTTACATGTATGCTTTTATACGGTCTTAAAGCTAGTTGTGAATTATTGTGGTACAGATTAATGGCACTGTAGTTGAAATCATTAAAACACAGAAAAATGTTTGTATTCAATCAATATTTACATTCTATAATTACAGGGAATGTAAAACTAGCAAAATGTGACACAATACCACAATAACCCTAAATATTTGGACACCATTTATTCTGGGAAACACTTAATATATAATTATATAAGGTTTCCCACAATGAAGAGTGTTGCAATAGCTATGGTTAGTATTATTGTAGTGGTTTATCACAATCACAATGTATTTGGATACAATTTGTTCCCAAACAAATGGTGTCCGAATACTTAGGGTTATTACGGTATTCCCCGAATGGGCCACATCGCTCCTTAGGCATTTCTTATGGGCCAAAATCACGACATTACGTAGCCAAGGAAATTTATTGTAAATTGTTCTTTCAATACATATTTTAAACGTCCTGTCATTTATTTTATATACGTGGAAGCGCAAGTAGGGATTCCATGTTACCATACCTTTTCCGTCCAACACATGATAAACGGCTAAGTATAGCTCTTGAAATGTTGTGTCAGGCTAGTAGATTTGGGTCACGGGTTCGGTTCCCACATCCAGCCATAGAGTGTAACCCGGCCGACTGATGGACGGCCATGGACAGTGAGCCATCTATTGGCAGCCCCGTCATGTACAGTAACCTATGTAGCCCATGTAGGTGCCTGTAACCCGGCCGACTGGTGGACGGCCATGGACAGTGAGCCGTCTATAGGCAGCCCCGTTATGTACAGTAACCCATGTAGCCCATGTAGGTGCCTGTAACCCGACCGACTGGTGGATGGCCATGGACAGTGAGCCGTCTATAGGCAGCCCCATTATGTACAGTAACCCATGTAGCCCATGTAGGTGCCTGTAACCCGGCCGACTGGTGGACGGCCATGGACAATGAGCCGTCTATAGGCAGCCCTGTTATGTACAGTAACCGATGTAGCCCATGTAGGTGCATTTATCCCGGCCGACTGGTGGACGGCCATAGACAGTGAACCGTCTATAGGCAGCCCGTTATGTACAGTAACCCATGTAGCCCATGCAGGTGCCTGTAATGTACAGTTACCCATGTAGCCCATGTAGGTGCCTGTAACCCGGCCAACTGATGGATGGCCATGGACGATGAGCCATCTATAGGCAGCCTGGTTATGTACAGTAACCCATGTAGCCCATGTAGGTGCCTGTAACCCGGCCGACTGGTGAACGGCCATGTATAGTGAGCCGTCTATAGGCAGCCCTGTTATGTACAGTAAACCATGTAGCCCATGTAGGTCCCTATAACCCGGCCGACTGGTGGACGGCCACGGACAGTGAGCTGTCTATAGGCAGCCCCATTATGTACAGTAACCCATGTAGGTGCCTGTAACCCGGCCGACTGGTGGACGGCAATGAACGATGAGCAGTCTATAGGCAGCCCCGTTATGTACAGTAACCCATGAAGCCCATGTAGGTGCCTGTAACCCGGCCGACTGGTCGACGGCCATGGACAGTGAGCCGTCTATAGGCAGCCCCATTATGTACAGTAACCGATGTAGCCCATGTAGGTGCCTGTAACCCGGCCGACTGGTGGACGGCCATGGACAGTGAGCCATCTGTAGGCAGCCCCGCTATGTACAGTAACCCATTTAGCCCATGTAGGTGCCTGTAACCCGGTCGACTGATGGACGGCCATGGACAGTGAGCCATCTGTAGGCAGCCCCGCTATGTACAGTAACCCATTTAGCCCATGTAGGTGCCTGTAACCCGGTCGACTGATGGACGGCCATGGACAGTGAGCCGTCTATAGGCAGCCCCGTTATGTACAGTAACCCATGTAGCCCATGCAGGTGCCTGTAATGTACAGTTACCCATGTAGCCCATGTATGTGCCTTTAACCCGGCCGACTGATGGACAGCCATGGACTGTTAGGCAGCCCTGTTATGTACAGTAACCCATGTAGCCCATGTATGTGCCTGTAACCCGGTCGCCTGATAGACGGCCATGGACAGTGAGCCGTGTATAGGCAGCCCCGCTATGTACAGTAACCCATGTAGCCCATGTAGGTGCCTGTAACCCGGCCGACTGGTGGACGGCCATGGACAGTGAGCCGTCTATAGGCAGCCCTGTTATGTACAGTAACCCATGTAGCCCATGTATGTGCCTGTAACCCGGTTGCCTGATGGACGGCCATGGACAGTGAGTCGTGTATAGGCAGCCCCGCTATGTACAGTAACCCATGTAGCCCATGTAGGTGCCTGTAACCCGGCCGACTGGTGGATGGCCATGGACAGTGAGCCATCTATAGGCAGCCCCGTTATGTACAGTAACCCGTGCAGCCCATGTAGGTGCCTGTAACCCGGCCGACAGGGTGGACGGCCATGGATAGTGAGCCGTCTATTGGCAGCCCCGTTATGTACAGTAACCCATGTAGCCCATATAGGTGCCTGTAACCCGGCTGACTGGTGGACGGCCATGGACGATGAGCCATCTATAGACAGCCCCGCTATGTACAGCAACCCATGTAGCCCATGTAGGTGCCGGTAACCCGGCCGACTGGTGGACGGACATGGATAGTGAGCCGTCTATAGGCAGCCCCGTTATTTACAGTTACCCATGTAGCCCATGTAGGTGCCTGTAACCCGGCCGACTGGTGGATGGCCATGGACGATGACCCGTCTATAGGCAGTCCCATTATGTACAGTAACCCATGTAGCTCATGTAGGTGCCTGTAACCCGGCCGACTTGTGGATGGCCATGGACGATGACCCGTCTATATTCAGCCCCGTTATGTACAGTAACCCATGTAGCCCATGTAGGTGCCTGTAACCCGGCCGACTGATGGATGGCCATGGACAGTGAGCCATCTATAGGCAGCCCCATTATGTACATTAACCCATGCAGCCCATGTAGGTGCCTGTAATGTTGAATTGGTTTTATTGGTCAAGTACAGAAGACTCCAGCGACCTGTGGAGTATGCAAATACATGTGATAATCAAGGTATACATATGGCACCTAACACACTCCCGTGTCTTTAAGAGATTAAATGAAAGGTCCAGCAACTGGTGGAGTGAATGTAAAAGAACATTAAACTATATACAATGTCGGCACCTAACACATCCCATGTCTTAAGAGTTTAAATGAAAATTTTAAGCATCCTTGATTAACAACTAATCACCAGTCATGTAAAAACATAACCAAATCACATTTTGAAACAAATTCTCAAGTACATTTCTCAGTATTTGAAATGAAACTCCATCCGATATCATGGTGCAATCGCATTAGTCTTATATGCCCGGTAACGATCCACTGCTGATTGCTTCCGTCAGAAGGTGGAAATCTGCCCCGCCCTTAGTTAAACAGTCAGATATCTGATGGCTGGCCTTGATCCATTTCACCTGGATGTCTCCGACAGACACACTTTCCTTAATACTAGCCAAATCTAACCGCAGTCTCTTCTCGGACACTAATTTTGTGGAATGGATATTTTGTACCAGTGACTTGTTGTCCGTCATACAGATTATGGGAATGGAAGGACAGCACGGAATGATCTCCTGGAGAAGACTTCGTAAGTAGAAGAAAGCATCAATACCATCCACCAATGACAGACATTCAGCAGCTAGAGAACTTTTCACTACACGTTTAATTTTCTTTGAAGACCAAGCGATAGGAGAAGAATAGCCATTCTTTCCTTGAAGAAAAACAACGTATCCTCCGGCACTAGACACTCGATCAGAGAGGTTTGCATAGGATGCATCCGTGAACAGAATAATCTCTATTTCCTCTAAGCTACGCAGACTAGGAAACGCCACCTTATATGCATTGTTTTTTGCTTTACAAACAACTTTGTTGATTTTACTTTTCTGTTTCAGACTATTCTCACCAGTGGCTGTGGATAAGTCCAACACATCAAAACTGAGGTCGGGTCTGGTCTGCATGGAAATCCAATGTAACTGACCTATGACCTCCTGCTGAATCTTACTCTGAACAGTTTCGGATGTGACACCACTGATCTGGTCCAATTCCCCAGTATATTCATGTTGATCTAGCAGTATCTTATCACCTTCCTGTGCGATGTTCAGACCAATGTACCTAAAATTGCCATCTTCCTCCTTACCACACTGGAATTTGTCCATGATAACATATATGACACTGACCTTGAAGTCACTTGAACCAGCCCACAAGAAATCATCAACATGCATTAGGAACAGACCTTGCAATTCGCCGTTTTTGGAGCCAATAGAACACTGCAGGGTCCAATTTAGATTGCAAGCATCCCAACAACAAAAGCTCCTTCTTCACACTCAAGAACCAATTTCTAGACGCATCAACTAGACCATATACACACTTCTTTAACTTCCACACAACTGAATTATTTGTTGCACATTCTATTGGAACGTTCACATATACATGTATGTCCCTATCAACCTCATTTCCTTGAAGGAACGCTGCCTTGACATCTAAGGTATGCAACGAAAACTTTAGTGTCGAAGATAATGTGAGAAAGAGACGCAGACTCTCTTTGTGAGCTGTAGGTGAATCTGATTGTACTACATTTTCCTCTTAATTTGTGATCGTCATCCCTCTTGTAGTACACTCGGTCACCATGTTCAAAATACTCTTTAGATGCTCTTTTCCTGAGAGTCCAAGACAGTACCACCTCCGAATTTGAACACCTTGTCACTTGGTGAGTGTTTAACCTTGTCTCGAGCAGAGGGTTCTAGCGAATCTAAGTAACAGTCCATCCACGCTGTTCCTGTAACGGTCGAACTACAGGCACTGTCTAGAACAGCTGAATTGATAGCTTCAGACATTAACACTAATGACTCCGGACCTTTATTTCCTGTGAATAGAACAGCTTTTTCAACTGGCGCTTTCCCCATGTTTTCATACGAATGGGGACATTGTTTCACAAGATGTCGAATTGAGTCACAGCTGAGACAGCGCAGAGGTAATCCATCAGAACCATTGGGATTAATGGATTTGGTCACCCTGTTACCACCACCAAAATTAGATTGTGAATTCCCATCGAAGTTAGCTGGTGAATACCGAGGGTTATACACTTGCTGATATCTGCCTCTGTTGCCGCCTCTCATACCACGACCGCGCGGATAGAAATTCTGTCTCCCTGCGTAATTCACTTCCTCGGCGACCATGAACGCAGGTTCAACTTTTATTTTGGATGTACTGTCAACAGATGCACGAGTTGCCTGCTGACCAAAAAACTTCTTTAAAGAATTTCTCATCTGCTTGAACAACGTGTCAAACACTGTATAGTCCACACCAGTAGTATATAGGGAGTCAAAATGATACCACCTACGGTGGCATCATTTCCACCACCATATACTACTCCCACCACCCCCGAAAAATCAAAAATTGGTTAACGAGGAAATTATCTCCCGACAGCAAATTCATAAATTTGCAACCCCCTATAATACCCCCACGAGGAAATTTATGAGAAAATAATTATTTTACAAAATTAATTTCAATGAGATAGTTTATATTCCAACACCCCATTTTTCTCCTCCAATATAGCTAATTTATTTCGCAGATCAGCAACTAATTCTACCAGCTCTAGTCTACCACGTTCACCTGTAGCCACCTGACAGCGTAGTTGCTTATGTCTACAAAGAGTTTGGGCACTAACGAATTTACAAGGGCATCTGGGGCATTGAAATTGCGGGGGGACACAAGGAATTTTTCTACGTCTCGCTAGATGCCTTCGTAGATAGTCTTTACGCGTAAAACGTCTTACAACAAGTCTCACACTCCATTATATATGTATAATGTATATGTTTATATTCAATTGGTCGTGAAAAAAAACATAATGTTTTCAAGACTAATTGAACAGATAAATTTCATAGGTTATACAAAAGTATATTACAGAAAATATGATAACGCCAGAAATAGAAAGTTTGAGAAGAGAAGCCGAATCGCTAGGGGGGATTACTTATAGTACACGGTTGAGAGTTAGGGGGTTGACAAAGCTGATAAATGCCACAAAGAATGAGGCGTTTATGAAGCGGTTTACCCGCGCCTATAAAAGAGGGGCATTTAAAGACCTCTCACTAGCGGAGGAAGTTGGTAACAGAATTCAAAAAGAAAGTATTGCGGAGCTAAGGGCTAGTGTAATTAATTCTAAAGAATTACCTTCAAGCAAAAATAATTTGTCTCAAATTAGACACACAGGTGACCAAATACCAAATAAAAGATCTATAGTTCGCGCGATAGTGGAAAAAGGTGAAGAAATATTGGGGGCTCACGATGAAACATTGGAAAAGGTAGAAAATGGAAGACGGGTAGTTACATTATCCTTTCGTAAAAACATTAACATTAACGAGTCTGAACGCATGTCCGATAAACTGGCTCCGTATCTAACAACCAATTTTTATTTGAGATATTCATATTCTTACAAGCTAGAACATATGGAGGAAACTAAAAATGGAAAACCTAAAACTATAATATTTCACAAAAATCTCGGTGGTAGCGAACCACTATCATCAATGAAAACCGTTAAAAAATGGCTGTCAGATAAGGAGCAAACACGAATAATGTCCGATAAAATAGACAGACCAAATACAAAGTGGAAGTTTGTAAGATGGGTAGAGGTTTTTGTAAAGCTAATACAGGGTAGTAGGGGAATAGATTTGGGACTACAATCCAAAGAAGCAGCAGGAGGAGAACTTCCAGAATGGTTGAGGAATAGAAAAGGTATGTATTCTTTAGATAAGTATAATGACGATCTTTGTCTGTTCAGGTGTCAAGCTATGCATATGACAGATAAAAGACCCGACAGATGTACAGAAAAAGCGGAAGAACTTAGTAAGCAATATTTCGGTAGTAATGTGGTTTCACCAATTCCTTTTTCAGATCTGAAAAAGGTTGAAGAGTTTTTTAAAATCGGTATTGAAGTATATCAACCCACCGAATGTAATGTATGGTGGTTGAAAAAGGTACCAGCGCACTATAATGAAATAGGTAATAAACCAATGACAATAGGACTGTTTAATAATCACGCATTTCTGATAAAAAACCTTAAAAACCTATCTAAAATTTACGCCTGCGATAATTGCAAGCAGAAATTCACGAAAGCGAGTAATATGAAGAGACACGGACCAACATGTATGAGAGGTGAGACAAAAGTAATATGTGATGGTAAGTATTAACCCTTTAGACCTCCCTCCGCGATTCGTCGTTCGAGAAAGCGTTCTACCAAAAAGTTCTAACAGTTATGGGGCAGATCGATTGGATGTACTCTGTGGAAAAGCGCGAGGGAATTCACATTCACCACGAACAGTGTGGACACGGGGGTGAAAGATGGATTTTAGGAGCTCCAGTAGATGGATACTGTCCAGAAACCAATACCGTATATCAATATCACGGCTGTTACTGGCACGGGTGTGAGATTCATGCAAAGCATAGAAAGGAAGAACGCGCATCCACTATGAGAAGAGATACATTTATTAGAAAAAACAAAGAATTCAACCTAGTAGTTATGTGGGAATGCGAATTTCAAAGAACGGGTAAAGACATAAAGATCGGTTGCGACACTACTCTTTATCCATATCAGATAGTATACGATTTTGAGGCGTATCTCCAGTCAGAAGTTGAAACTACCGGTAATAGTTTAGAGTACGAAGCTGAGCACGTTCCGGTAAGCGTTAGTATAGGAGATAATTTATCAGGAACAGTAACTCATATTTGTGATAAAGATCCCGCAAAACTTATAGAAAAATTCGTAGAAGATTTGAAAGTCAGGGGAAAAGCTATAAGAGAAGAAGTGTGGTCAAGATAGGTTTAATACAGAACATTTACGTAAAAACCAAATCGCCAAGATCGAACAGTGGATAGAGCAAGTACCGGTTATAGGTTTTAACAGCAGTAAGTCGATATAAACTTAATAAAGAAATACCTAGTAGGCGAACTGGCATCAACAACAAAGAAAGTAATGGTCGGAAAACGTGCAAACGCAACAATATTTCTATTTACTCCAGAATTTAGATTTCTTGATGTAATACTTTATCTAGGACCTGGTGTAAGTTACGATAGTTGGATAAAAGCCTACGAATGCAAAGGACAGAAATCTTTCTTTCCTTATGAGTGGTTCGATTCTCCAGACAAACTGGATTACCCAGGACTACCGGATATAGAGAATTGGTATTCCAAACTATCTGGGAAAATGTTTATAATAGATGAAACAGAATTAAGTAAATGTCGTAGAATTTTCGAAGAAAATAATATGAAAACTTTCAGAGATTGGTTGAAATATTATAACGATTTAGATGTAGCACCGTTCCTAGAAGCGGTGGAAAAAATGTGTGAATTTTATAAACACAGGTGTGGATATTTTCAAAGATGCGGTAACACTACCTGGAGTAGCTATACAATATTTATTGAGAGGAACCATTAAAGAACAAAAATCTTCAAAGACGATTATACCGGAGGATGCTCTATATGCACCAAAAGAAGAAACATACGAAATGATGAAGGACGCTCTAGTTGGCGGTCCATCAATAGTATTTACACGATATGCAGAAGCGGGTGTTTCAAATATTAGATCTAATTCCACAGGAATTAACAAACCTTGCAAGGCTGTTTTGGGGTACGATGCAAACGCGTTATATTTATCTACGTTAAATAAAGAGATGCCGTGTGGGAGAGAAACTATACACCATATAGATACCCCACATAACCCTAAATTTATTAAAAAGTTTTGTAAAAGAGTTTTATCTGGAGACTGGTTTGGGTTTGCGGAGGTGGATATAGAAGTTCCACACAACTTAAAACATAAGTTTTCTGAAATGTCCCCAATATTTATAAACAGAGAAGTAGAGGTTGATGAAGTTCCCACACACATGTTAAAATATTTTAAACGATACTGGCCGAACAAGAGGAGATGGAAAAAAATTGGTGGGATCTATGACCGCCACTAAAGTATTGCTGTACGCGCCACTGTTGAAATGGTATTTAAAACACGGCCTAGAAATAACTGGAGTTCATCGTGTTATAGATTATATTAGCGGAAAACCATTCGAATGGTTCGCAAAAGAAGTTACAGCCGCAAGACGAACAGGCGATGTAGAACCAAATAAGAAACCAGTAGCCGACATAATGAAATTATTAGGAAATCGTGTTGTGGAAAAATGATAGAGGCAACGGAGAGACATTTAAATACGACATATACACAAAACGAAACCTGTGTTGACAAAGCATTAAGATCTGCATTCTTTGACGATTTGGAAGAGATAGGAGATGCGTACGAAATATCTTCAAGAAAACCCAGGTGTGCGGTAAAGAGACCATTCCATTGTGGAATAGCGGTTTATCAACTAGCTAAATTGAGAATGTTGGAATTTTACTACGAATTTCTAGATAAATACGTAAAAAGAGAAGACTTTGAATTAATACAGATGGATACAGATAGTATGTATATAGGAGTTAGTGGAAAAACGATAGAGGAATTGATTAGACCTAACTTACTAGACGAGTTTGAAAAAGAAAAAAATAAATGGTTGGCTTGGGATAAATGGAGCGAAAGAGAGCCCGGACTTTTCAAAATGGAATTTAGCGGGGATAGGGCGATAGCGTTATCTAGTAAGTGTTATTTCGTAGAAAAAATTAATTTCACTAAAGATAATTTGGAACAAATTAAAATTAATAAAAACTCTGCGAAAGGAATGTCCAAGAGAACTAACAATTTAAATTGGGATAGATATAAACGAGTACTAAGTGAAACTACAGAAGATGGAAAACACATTATAGATGTAGCACAAAATAGAGGATTTAAAATGAAAGACGGCGTTATGAAAACGTACTGTCAACAAAAATTAGGACTCTCGGCATACTACGATAAAAGACGCGTGTTACCAGACGGAATACATACAGAACATCTCTAACGATCCGGGGGTAGCTGGGTGTCAGAAGGTACTATAAGAAGTTCTTCGCGAACAAACCCTCGAGATGGCCCATCATCCAAATAGTAGAGCACGGGCTCATCGGGCTTGGTAATAGATCGATCTAGATGATATACATTGAGAGACCACACGGGATCAGTCGCGCGGCGGCTGCCACCTTCGAGCTCTCCCGGTTGATAGAGGTACCGGACGTCAATATCTGATGGAAGCCGTTGCTCCTCTAAACCAACGGGTCGCCCGCGCGAGACGGCAGAGGGCTTGCTCGTCACCCTTTTAAACTTGATAGCATCTACAGGCTTCTTACCTATCAATCTGGTCACCTCTCCGTTCAGTGCGGAGACCACGGCGGGCAGTCTGGCCACCCACTCGGCCGATCGTGAATGGGGGTCTACAAGTTCTTTGGCGTATTGGTGTCCGAACAGTCTCTCAGCCAGGGTTCGATTGAAGCGTTCCACGATCCCCTGGTCCCGGTGGATGTTGACGCGGCCGCGTCTGATAGAAACTTTATGCTTAGACAATAGATGAGAGACCGCGCCCATGAACTCGCGGCCGGGATCGACCTGGAGAAGATTCGGCCATTTGAGAGGACTCCTCTTATATATTCGGGAAAGAGCCTCGGCCACTTCCTTAGATTCTTTAGTGGCCAACGGCTCAGCCCCCTTATAACGACTCGCTACGTCAACGATTGTCAGTGCGTACTTGTACGTCTTGCGACCGACGCGATCGTGAGGTAGAAACAGGAGATCCGCTTGGTGAACTTGGTTCGGCACCGGCACGTCGAATTTCGGGCGCGGAATATTGTGAGGCGCGGGTAAATTAGATCTGCCAGATGGCCTGCTTCTTGAGTCATTCCTTGACAGCGTTTTCTGAAACCTTGGTCGCCGCCGCGAGGTTCTTGATGGCCGCGAGTCCCTTCCAGTAGCCGCGTGGGCTATAGTATGTATTCGACAGCTTGCGCGTTAGTTTGGTATCAAGTTTGCGCGTGTTCATCGTATGTGAAGTATTCTAATATATCGGACAATCTCCAACATGCCCTCGCCAGTTCGTCCGGTAACTGCGTCGTTAATAATAAACCTTTGTTGGAAGTTTCGCTGCAGCCCCAATCGCGTTTGGGTTGGAACAGGAGAGGGGAATCTAATTCATTCAATCTCGATTTGGAGTTGATGGAGGAATCTAACATCCGCTTTGCGAAAAGGGTGGCCGCTTTTTCGTCCTCGCGCCACGTCTCGAGAGAATCTCGGGCCAGACGAATCATAATCTTTGCACCAGGTAAACGATGTTTTTGGGCAGTGTAGCCTACATCGATCATAGCGTCATAAAGTTCGTCAACTAACATCGTTCTATATATATATATATTTATAAAAAAAAATTGTTTTAATTAATTAATTTAAAATCTCGGTTGAATATAATAGCCGACGAGACCTACCACACTCATTCCCACGACGATGAACGCGATCTCGCGGTCCTTTTGGGCCTCTGACGGTACATAGAAATCTGAAAGTTGGGGCTCGGGATCCATTGGATCGAGACTTTTGTGCGGATATGCCAGCGCGTACTCGCGGTTGGCTTCTTCAACGTTCTGAAAAGTTTGTGCGGCGTGATTTTCGCGGCGAAGCTCTTCGTTGACCCAGTCCAGATGGGCGGTTCGTTTTTTCGACCACGCTTCCTTTGCACTATTGAGTTGTTCTACAGCTAAATCATGACGCTTACGCTCCTCATCCACGTTCGAGCTTTTCATTTTAGAGAATATAAAGTTGCTACCGCTGAACCCATGCGTTTACAAGCGCACCACCTACTATTACTGCGATTGAAGCCATTTATTTCCATATATTAACTGGTAGAATTCCAGCTTTAACTAGATAATCTCGGGTCCAAACTGCGGCCGCTACATCTAAGGTCGCGAGCCCTACGTCTCTCACAGTAAAGTCCAATTTGGGAGCGGTTCCTCCTAGGGCCATCTTTGATAGTCGAGCATACCCGATACTGAAACCCGATATCACCACGGCGTGATAAAGCGCATTCACTAACATTTTTACCATCTTGTTCAGCCATTGTTATAATTATTGCATATAAAAGGGGTCGCGATCAATGTTTAAATGGGGCGCATCCAAATTCAACATTGTTTGATGATTGGTGTTTAGTAACTTTCTTCTGAACACTGGCTGGTTGTTTTTTCGGGTATTTCCACACGCACAGGGCACCAACAACTGCCAGACTACCACCAACAAACCAACTCCAATTCGTGAATTGGGGTTCAGTCCAACTCCAACGGGAGTTGGTATTGGGTGACAAATTCAAAGAATTTGGGTGTGCTTCTAATTCGTGAATTTGGGGTGAAGTTGAACCCGATTGCTCTGTCTTCAGATGTTTTGCTGTCTCCGTCCCCGATTGCAACCCCAATCTCGATTGGAGTTTAGCCTCTCGAAGCTCGGCGAGTATTTTATCTTGTTTAAGTTTTCGGGTGGCAGCCGCCGCCCGCCCAGCTCTGCCTGTCTTTTGGGATTTTTTATATGCGGTATGTCATCCAGTGGCGGAGTAACACTCTGGTTCGATTGTGTTGGAGCAATCTGGTTCAACTCCGTCACTCTCGTGGGTGTGTCTTGTGTCATCATTTTCAGGGCTTATAGTTCGTGGGCATATATGTCCAAATTGACAGTGTTTACCCGTGGTCAACGCGGTTGTTAGTGGAGCTAAGTACATTCCAAACTTGTGATAAATTGAGCAGCATGCCGTTCTAAGAGTGTGTCCTATAAAAGGGTCAGTCTCTAGATCGTGAATCAACCCTTCGGTGTTTGGTATAGGGAGAAGTCTACTAACGGCGGTAGCGTACAAATGAATAGCCGCCGATCCAAGAGTTTTTGTCATCTCTGCTCCCAATTTGGATTCGTATCGCGCATACATTTTATCGATCTCCGCATCTGACATCTTATCCACCTGACAAACTGAGAGACGCCCTACCTAGATAATGCTCCGATTGTCCCCCAGCAACCAGCGCAGCTAGACGCTCGCGTCGCGCCGCATTTTCATTCGGAGTCGTTGCACTCAACCCAATACCAACTGCCGTTGGAGTTGGAGTTGATCCCGATTGCTCTGTCGGAGTTGATGTTTCATTATCTTTGGCAGTCGGAGTTGAGGTTTCTTCCATTAGCTGATCGAGAAGTTCGTCGCAGTTCATTTTTTTCAAAATTAGTAATTTAACTATTCTACTAACAAGTCTCATCACTTTAACATATTGCCAAGCGCACCACCCGATACTTATGATCACCATTATGCTCGCAACAAAGCTCGCAGCGGAGCAGAAAAATTGTTAACATTGTTAACCATTGTTCAGTATTTGTTCAGCATTGTTCAGCATTGTTCAGCAATTGCTAAGCATTGTTCAGCAATTGCTAAGCATTGTTAAGCATTGCAATAGCTTATTACTTTGTAATTTTCCTAATTTTTTTTCAAAATTATTAATTAATTGATAACTTTATAAGCAGTTGGTTGATCAGTCTTTAGCAGAAGCTTGGCGTGCTTAGTTTCGGAAAGCATCTGTCGAACCTCCAGGCGCTCCTCGCGCGTTGGGATAACGTCATTCTCTCGAAGACAGTCATCGAATGAGTCTCGGTCCTTGCAGTGAAAGAGGGCGACCCATTTCGTTTGCTCGCGCAGATCCTTGAGGACGGCGTTGTATATTTTTGAGTGGAGATCCATACGCTTTGCCTCGCATGGCGGCCAGAAAATGCGAGCTCGGAGAGCATGTCCTTCTTTTTGGTCATCGCCGCCTTGGCCGAGCAATCGTCAATCACATATAGGGTGGGTTCACCCTGGAATCTTTGGTATAAACCACGCAACCAATCGTGAAGCCTAATCACCGGGTCAATAACGTATACCTCAGGGTCGGTCCATATCCACGGGCGCCGCTGATAAGTATCGTTGTGCCGTACAGTGGGACACAGGATCACAATGTGACGAAAGGCATCGCGGTAGGACTCCTCGAGCAAGTCGAGGATGAAAACCGTTTTTCCACATCCTGTCTGCCCACATATTATGGCAGAGTGGGCATCTCCAATCGTGAATTGGTATTGATTGTTAATTTTCTTAATTAATTCTTTAGAATTATGTATTAATAAATCGTTAGATGATTTTTTTATTAAATCAGTAGATCGCTGATACGTATCGACCATCTTTGATGTTGAGTTGTGCGTCTGTAATTATATATAAGTACAACGTTCAATGGCCCGGCTCCGTCCGCCTCTTTGGTTATCTGGATCGTCACACCCTCACTAGCGTTCTCAAACTTGGCGTCCGCTACCGTGTATTTGGTCATCGTCGCTGGCTCGCATGTCTAGCCATAACGCGTATTTGGTATTCAGGAACTCCGCGAGGGAGACGGCCGAGAGATGCAGGTCTTTGGCAACTGCTGCAACCTCCGGAGAGCGCTTAGAGCCGGCAGCAAACTGCTTTCTTACTTACATCGTCCCACTGCTGGTGCGCGCGAAGAACCCGCGCTGTAGAGTTGATTGGGGACTCCCTCGATCGTCACCTCTACCTTCGTGATTTTGGGGTTATAGAATCTGTCGGTTTTTCTAACACCGAGCGCTACCCGAGCCTCCTCGAACAGCATCAGTATACCTTTCATCGAGCGGGCGGGTACGTTGACGTTAATATTCCACAATGTGTCGCCTTTGTCTTTCGTCATCTTACGATGGCGAAGAACTCGGTCGTAAAAGTATGGCAACGCGCCCGGCGTACTGGGTTCTGATCAATCGCGCGATTTCGGGCATCGTGACCATGTCGTACTCCAGCGAAACATTATCGATCGTATACGTCGATAACATGTCGCTGGCTATGATAACTCGGCCGTAGTCGTTGAACGTTAGTTCGTATTCGAGGCGGTCAGCCAAAGCGCTCTGATAGTAGGGCATGTGACTCTCCAGCAACTCAAAGTCGAGCGGGATGTAGAAGCGGTTGCCGTAAGCGCCCGCGACCGCGTTGTCACTAGCGTTGTTATCTACCTTGTTAGCAGCCCCGATTCTAAGTTTGGTTACGTTCTTATTTTTGCTGGTGTCAATACCTTGATAGACAGCGTTTTCACGCTCGTGTGACGTCTTCCACAGGTCCTGATAGCAATGGTAGACGTCGCTGTCGTCGATCGACATCACCTCATTACCAGAAAATCTTTATCATGGTCTTCTTGACGATGGCGCGACCCAGGTTCTGAACGACGGTTCGGTCCGCGTCCGTGGACGTTAGCGAAATAGTGAAAGCGAGGCGAACAGTACCCGGCACAATGACGTCGTGAGTTCCGAGGTTGGGGAAGCGGACTAAGAGCTGCTGGTTCTGGTCGATCGTCGATGGGTTGTTCGTAATAACGACACTCTGTCTCACGCCTTTTGCCCCGAGGGGCTCACGCAGTCTGCGGTATGGATTGAGTTTGCGACCGTATTGACTCGAAGACATAATTAATTTTATTGAAACTATTAAACCCGTATGGTTTTGTCTTTAATACATAATTAATTTTAAGAAAATTATAAATATGGCTGATTACGATGTTGAAATGGATGAAATCGGCAGAGACGATTACCTCGATGGTGATGATGATAATTTCGAGGATTCCCTCGAGACACCCACCATAGAGACTCCAGTTCCAATCCAATCACAATTGGGTGGCGCTACCACTAGTCAAAGTCAGGAATTACTTGAGGGAGCTGTAAACGACTACTACAATAATTTGGCAGCAGAAAAAGGTCTGGTCCCCTCTGTCGGTCGCGACTACTCCAAGTTCAAATTTGATATGAACGGTAGATTGCGACTAAGAGCAGCACTAAATCTCCCATTAGTCAACATGAGGACCGGAAAACCCCTATCGCTAAACACCTTTGCAGGAAACCGGGGCGGTGGCCAACTCATAAGGAGCAAACTAGGATTTCCAGATTGGGCGCGTGGTAAAAAAATTATGCCGGCCCACGCTGTAGAGACCCTACAGTCTACCGACGAAACTATAGCGAAGACGGCCACCGCGATAGAAACGGTCGAGCTCAGCGAGGTCCCTCAAATAGCCACCGACGTTATTACACGATGGAGACCACGTTCAGCGTCCAATCGCAATTGGGAAAAATACTCAACGATGACCCACCGTTACCTCTTCGCGAACTCCGTGGACTCGATAAGGCTCTACAAACGGTCCGGGGCGAACTGGTCCTTAACCTCTCCAAACTCACGGCGCTGGATGAACATATCGCGCTAGAAGAAAGAAAACTGGAGGAAGCCGGTGACGATAGAGAATCTACCGAGCGGATCGCCGAACGACTGCGGTCTTTGCGGGATGAAAGAGAAGCTCGCTTGGAGGCCGCCTCGGCTAACCGTGAGGCTCTCCGCACACAAATAAGTCGGATCCGTGAATCAATCTCGAGGGTCCTGCATGAGGAGACGACACTCGGTGAGCGTCTTCGCACTCTGTTCAGAGAGCAGGGCATCACGATAGCAAGCATCCTCATTGCTATCGGCATGACTATATCGACCATAGTTCTAGCTTTCACTGGTGGTGCGGCGCCACCACCCGCTCCAGCATCAAACGCTGTTCCCGTGCCCAGTATTGAACTGCGAGTTTGCTTCTGTGCGCCGAGGATGGCCCAGACGTACGTACGAATGGAGTCGTTGACGCGAGTAACCCCGGCCTGCGTGAACCCTAGACCCGTATCTAACATAAATGTACCCCACGCGTTCTGAACCTCAGCAGCCTGCTGTATGTAATCGACGTGAGCCCGTTTCGGAGGTAACATTTTACAAGAAAACACGCCACAGTGCCGACCTCCAGACACTTCTGGCCCGAAAGTCATCGTCGCGGGGTCAAAATTCCCGGCGTTCCGACTGACGATGTGGTCACCGAGTGATCGTGTCTAAAATCAGTCTGCGTCCAATTCCCGGACTGGCCGTGAATGAGAACGTCCCCGAGGCCGGTGCTGGTAGGAAATGCTTTCTGTCTCCAGTCCGCGTCTTTTGAAACGTTAAATTCGTTACACAGTCTTTCAAACACCATACGGTCGTATGCGTTGGAAATGGGATTCCAGGCGTCGTCTTGAGGTAGTGAAATACCTAGTTCTTTGAGAATCCTCCTAATAGTATAATACACATGAAAGTTGTAGACACTTCGGAGCATGACATTCTTGGATGTCAGATGGTCTTTATATGAAACTCCACACCCGGCTGTTGCGCACCATACAGCGAAATTTATTTGGTTCTGCCAAAACTGCATCGGTGTTGCTTTCCACCCGTTTACCACCTCCATCGTAGTAATCTTGGGCAGCCTATATTGTTCAAAGATATTAGGGAAATTGGTGGCAAAGCCACTGTCCGGTCTAACCGTTACGGTTGGGTGTACAAGGGGGTTAACAACGTCTTTTTGTGTGTATTTACCTCCGACCGCGTACTTTACATTAGAGTTAAAGCTAAATGCTTTGGTATCCATTGAAAGATATTATTATGTTTGCAACTATAACTAATGTTCAAAAAGGGAGTTGTGAACTTAAAAAATTAATAGACAACTGCTGCGGAAAACGGCGGGTAGGTCTTAGATCAATCACCTTCACGGTTGGATGGCAGAATGTGGGGAAGAGCGAAGGGTTTTACTATGTGAAGGATGGACAACAATTAGGTGTAAAGCTGCCTCACGGACTGTGGGGAATAAGACAGCTCAAAGATTTTGTCAACTCGGAGCTTGACGGTATAATCAACCTCACAGTATCGAAGGCTACCGGGCTCGCAACAATGACCATCAGCACTGATAATGAGGTAGTGGTCTCCCTGGGGTTGGGTATTCAACTCGGTTTTAGAGAGACATTATCTCCTCAAACAAAGGAGTGTTTACCACGGGTGAGTACGTCGGTGATAATCCGGTGGACTTCACCTTCACGAAAACTCTCAGGGTGCACCTGGATCGGGTGAACACATCGTACAACACGGTAGACGGATCCCCCAGCACATTACTGAAAACTGTGCCCGCCAGCGACTGTTTCTATGGCGAGACTGTGACCTTAGACTTCCCACACCCCGAGATGAAAGTTTTGGAATCGGGACATATCCACGAATTTACGGTCTCTATTCTCAATGATCAAGCGAGAAAGTTGAATAACTATTACCCGATTTCGGTAGTTCTCGAAATTTCCAATTGAGTATAGGTGCCCAATATTATAATTAAAAAATTAAGAATGAGTATATACGGACCAGGTAGTTCTTCCGATTGGGTGACAAATTCAAAGAATTTGGAACCGGCAGAAGGGGGATTCATCCCGACAGAGGGCGACTTTTTAACTACCCAAAAAACAAACAAAGGCCTTGATCAATAGAACTATATCGAGGGCCACCGGACGAGATTCACAAGAGTCTACTATCACAACTTAGAGAATATGCACTGGTTGTGAATACACAAAGTCGTGAAGAAACGCATACGGAACTAAACGAACTAGGTAAGAAAATAACCGAATTTCGAAAGGAGGCTCGGTTGGGTATTGAGAACGTCCGAGAAGACCACCAGGCAGACCTTACGGAGGCTTATGGTGCGTTGCGCTTAGAGGACTCTCTCACCAGAGAAGCGACACTTACTGAATTAGACGGGAAAATAATCGATTTTCGAAAGGAGACCCGAACGAATATTGAGAAAGATCAGGCGGCTTATAAGGTGTTGCGCTCAGAGGACTCTCTCATCAGAGAAACGGAACTAAACGAACTAGGTAAAAAAATAACCAAATTTCGAAAAGAGAGCAGGTCGGATATTGATAAAGTCCGGGCAGACCGCCAGGCGGCCCTTACGTTGCGCTTAGAGGACTCTCTCATTAGAGATGCGGCATTTACCGAACTAGGTAAAAAAAATAACCAAATTTCAAAAAGAGGCCACGTCGGGTATTGAGAAAGCACGAGAAGACCACCAGGCGGATCTTACGAAGGCTTATGAGGTGTTGCGCTCAGAGGACTCTCTCATCAGAGAAGCGGCACTTACTGAACTAGATAAAAAAATAACCAAATTTCGAAAAGAGACCCGGTCGGGTATTGATAAAGTCCGAGAAGACCACCAGTCGAACCTTGCGGAGGCCCTTGCGGAGGCTTATGATGCGTTGCGCTTAGAGGACTCTCTCAGTAAAGAAGCTACACTTACTGAACTAGACGGGAAAATAGCCGAATTTCTGAAAGAGACCAGGTCGGGGGTTGAGGGGGTCCGAGAAGACCATAAGGATGCCATTGCGGAGGCTTATGGGGCGTTACGCTCAGAGGACTCTCTCAACAGAGAAGCGGCACTTACTGACATATACGAAAAAATAACCGAATTTCGAAAGGAGGCTCGGTTGTGGGTTGAGAAAGTAAGAGAAGACAACCAGGCGGCCCTTGCGAAGGCTTATGAGGTGTTGCGCTCAGAGGACTCTCTCAACAGAGAAGCGGCGGTTGCCGAAGTAGACGGGAAAATAACTGAATTTCAAAAAGATGCCCGCTCGGGTGTTGAAAAAGCCTTAGAAGGCCACCAGGCGACCATTACAGGGGCTTATGATGCGTTGCGCTTAGAGGACTCTCTCAGCAGAGAAGCGGCACTTACCGAACTAGATGGAAAAATAACCGAAGTTTCCGATAAACTGAAACATGATCGTATAGCCGCGACCAAAGCTCTTGAGGAGGCCTCTTATAAGATTCGTACTGAGGCATATAACGCAAACAGGGCGCTTGCCGGAATAGTGAAAACAATGAAAACACCAAAACGTGTCATAACAGTTTGGGCTGAGAAGCGGGGCCCATTGGTTGAGGGGCACTATGAATATTCGTTCGGTGCCAAAGCGAGTAATAAATATGGGGGATACACTATGACAGCTGCAGGTGAAGTTATCCAAATGGCGGTCTGCTCGGTTAATGCTAATGGTAAACCTGTGGGCGCGGTCGCGATAAATATTGTAGTAGATGGGGAAGAACGGGGGGTTGGAGTCACTAAAATCTCTGGAGATAGTTCGACGATTGTTTCGTTCGCTGGTAATGATCGAATTAGACTTTCCCAAAGTAGTGTTATTAACTTTGTTACGAAAATCGGTGACCCAGAGAGTTCTTCCACTATTGTCTCATTGTTAATTGAACTTATTGTGTAAATACTAATATATTGAAATAAATTTGTAAAATTGAACTATGAACGAATCACTATATTCAACTCTCAATACCACTCCACCAACACTGTATCCAACTCTCAATACCACTCCACCAACACTATATCCAACTCTCAATACCACTCCATCAACACTGTATCCAATTAACGAAAGAAGTTCAGATTTTAGGTTGAATAATATCGTCGCTATGCAGGATATTTTAGTTAGAGAATGTGCAAATAGAAAAAGACACGCTAAAAAATATAAGCGCGCGGCAAACATAGCTGAAGCATCTAGTACGGTTCTGGCAAGTGTTTCTGTGTTGTGTGGGGCGGGGACTGCTGCAACGCTATCTACAATTGTAACGGTTCCACTTGCAGGGGTTTTGAGTGGAATTACCGTTTTATCTGGAATACTTTGTATGGTAATTAGGGCGGCGGGTGGAAAACTCGATAAAAAAAGTAGAAAACATGATAGAATATCCGTTCTCGCTAGGTCTAAGAAAAATAGCATCGACGTTATGGTGTCCAAAGCGTTGGCCGATAAGAAAATATCAAATTTAGAGTTTGAATCCGTGGTGGAAGAAATGGGGAGATATGAAGAATTAAAAAACGATATAAGAATCAAGGCGCGCGCCACCATGCCCAAAATTGAGTGTACTGATTGGGATAAATTTAAGGTAAAACTTGGAAATAAAGTCGGAGGAAATGTTACAGCACCATTGTGATATTTTACAAAATTATTTTTTAAAAAATAATTAATTATTAATTATATTGGTGCAGTAAACAATTTATTAATTAATTTTAGGAAAATTATTAACAATTAAAAAAAAATAATTTAGGTCTCACCGAGGCTCGAACCCGCGCCAGCAAAACCCTTCTGGGCCCATCCCACTAAGCCTTCGCTTTAAATCTCTTCTCTTCTCGTTTTTTTTGGCTTAGTGGGATGTGTCACGCTCACATCTCCTCCACCCCATCATTGGACCGATACCGCGGACCCCTCCTCTTCATTACCTCCATCCGCTATAATGTGTAGAGTGGCCAGAGTGAAGTACATGTGGCGAAACCTATCTCACTGTTGAGATATTAGTGCCGGCGTCCCGACAATATACTGTGTTTATTTCTCGTATATAAACCTAACTTTGTTGGTGAAAATATTATAAATAATTTTATTAAAATTAATTAATTAGTTCTGTTCAATAATATTTTTTCAATATCTTTATAAGCGATATCGTAGAAATGTATATTCGTAAATAAATCGTTGGGTTTTAACAATTTTATATAATACACCTTAGTTTCATATCCGATACGCATTATCCGTCTTAATGTTTGTATTTGCCTCTTGTAAAGTTGACATAATTGCCGGTATAATATTGTAAATGCAACGTTTTTATCGGAGCGTAATAAATTACGCTGGTATTTCATGTATTCGATATCGCCTAGTGTTCTCATTTTATAGAATTTATATATAGGACTATAACCCCCGTATTCTTCATAAATTTCTTCAACACAGTTATTAAAAACTTTCAATTCCAATTGTATTGTATTATCCATTTTCTCTAATAGTTGTTTTTTTTCTGTTCAATAATTTCCAATTTCTTCTAATAATTTTCCAATTTCTTCGTTAAAAGCGATATCGTAGAAACGCATATCCGTAAACGAATCTTTGATTTTAAACTGTTTTATAAAATTAGTTTGATTATATTTCGGTAGTGTTTCTCCTATCCAATTGATCCTATTTAGTCGCTTCATACACAAATTTGATCCTTATACAGGCGACATAATTGTCGGTTTAATATTGTAAATGCAACGTTTTTATCGCAGCGTAATAAATTACGCTGATATTTCATGTATTCGATACAACATAGTATTGTCATTTTACCGTGTTTTAATACTGTAGAAACAGCGTAAAATTCTCCATAAAAGTAATTACAAAATTCCAATTCGTTGCGTATTTTATTATCCATTTTGTTATAATATTTTATTATAACCTATTAAATTTATCTGTTCAATTGGACGTGAAAATAACATGATGTATTTATGACACCAATATAATTGGACTACAATTCGACATCGTAGAAATAAATTAGCTATATTGGAGGAGAAAAATGGGGTGTTGGAATATAAACTAACTCATTGAAATTAATTTTGTAAAATAATTATTTTCTCATAAATTTCCTCGTGGGGGTATTATAGGGGGTTGCAAATTTATGAATTTGCTGTCGGGAGATAATTTCCTCGTTAACCAATTTTTGATTTTTCGGGGGTGGTGGGAGTAGTATATGGTGGTGGAAATGATGCCACCGTAGGTGGTATCATTTTGACTCCCTATATACTACTACACCAGTCAACACTAACTGTCTGTCCTTCATTTCAAGATCAGCACCCTCTAATAGCTTAAATGCCAAAACAGGCTCAGGCAACTCCATTTTGAATTTCTTCGTTCTGTTGTACAGTTTCTCGAACTCCGTCACATACTCTTCCCAAGCTTTCAACTCTTCAACCCATCTATTATACGGTTTATGGGTTGAGAACACTGGGGGAGCTTTATAGTTCACAGAGGATGCCATTGTTGACAGTTTGTTGAACACTATATTGTTATACGCATGTACCGTCTCTAAAAAACTCGAACGCTACTAGTATATTGTTACACAGATTCCTCGATCGATTGACGCTCTGCTACCATGTTGAATTGGTTTTATTGGTCAAGTACAGAAGACTCCAGCGACCTGTGGAGTATGCAAATACTTGTGATAATCAAGGTATACATGTGGCACCTAACATGTAACCCGGCCGACTGGTGGACGGCCATGGACAGTGAGCCATCTATAGGCAGCCCCGTTATGTACAGTAACCCATGTAGCCCATGTAGGTGCCTGTAACCCGGCCGACTGATGGATGGCCATGGACTATGAGCCGTCTATAGGCAGCCTGGTTATGTACTGTAACCCATGTAGCCCATGTAGGCCTGTAACCCGGCCGACTGGATGACGGCCATGGATAGTGAGCCGTATATAGGCAGCCCCGTTATGTACAGTACATTACACCTACATGGGCTACATGGACAGTGAGCCGTCTATAGGCAGCCCTGTTATGTACAGTTACCTATGTAGCCCATGTAGGTGCCTGTAACCCGGCCGACTGGTGGACGGCCATTGACAGTGAGCCGTCTATAGGCAGCCCCGTTATGTACAGTAACCCATGTAGCCCATGTAGGTGCATGTAACCCAGCCGACTGGTGGACGGCCATGGACAGTGAGCCGTCGATAGGCAGCCCTGTTATGTACAGTAACTCATGTAGCCCATGCAGGTGCCTGTAATGTACAGTTACCCATGTAGCCCATGTAGGTGCCTGTAACCCGGCCGACTGATGGATGGCCATGGACAATGAGCCATCTATAGGCAGCCCCATTATGTACAGTAACCTATGTAGCCCATGTAGGTGCCTGTAACCCGGCCGACTGGTGGATGGCCATGGACAGTGAGCCGTCTATAGGCAGCCCCGTTATCTACAGTAACCTATGTAGCCCATGTATGTGCCTGTAACCGGCCGACTGATGGACGGCTATGGACAGTGAGCCATCTATAGGCAGCCCCGTTATCTACAGTAACCCACGTAGCCCATGTAGGTGCCTGTAACCCGGCCGATTGGTAGACGGCCATGGACAGTGAGCCGTCTATAGGCAGCCCCGCTATGTACAGTAACCCATGTAGCCCATGTAGGTGCCTGTAACCCGTCCGACTGGTGGACGGCCATGGACAGTGAGCCGATTATAGACAGCCCCGTTATGTACAATAACCCATGTAGCCCGTGTAACCCGGCCGACTGGTGGACGGCCATGGACAGTGAGCCGTCTATAGGCAGCCCAGTTATGTACAGTAACCCATGTAGCCCATGTAGGTGCCTGTAACCCGTCCGACTGGTGGACGGCTATGGACAGTGAGCCGTCTATAGGCAGCCCCGTTATGTACAGTAGCCCATGTAGGTGCCTGTAACCCGTCCGACTGGTGGACGGCCAATGACAGTGAGCCGTCTATAGGCAGCCCCGCTATGTACAGTAACCCATGTAGCCCATGTAGGTGCCTGTATCCCGGCCGACTGGTGGATGGCCATGGACGATGACCCGTCTATAGGCAGCCCCGTTATGTACAGTAACCCATGTAGCCCATGTAGGTGCCTGTAAGCCGACCGACTGGTGGACATCCATGGTCAGTGAGCCGTCTATAGGCAGCCCTGTTATGTACAGTAACCCATGTAGCCCATGTAGGTGCCTGTAACCCGTCCGACTGGTGGACGGCTATGGACAGTGAGCCGTCTATAGGCAGCCCGTTATGTACAGTAGCCCATGTAGGTCCCTGTTACCTGGCCGACTGGCGGACGGCCATGGACAGTGAGCCGTCTATAGGCAGCCCAGTTATGTACAATAACGCATGTAGCCTGTGTAACCCGGCCGACTGGTGGACGGCCATGGATAATGAGCCGTATATAGGCAGCCATGGATAGTGAGCCATCTATAGGCAGCCCTGTTATGTACAGTAACCCATGTAGCCCATGTAGGTGCCTGTAACCCGGCCGAATGATGGACGGCCATGGACAGTGAGCCATCTATAGGCAGCCCCGTTATGTACAGTAACCCATGTAGCCCATGTAGGTGCCTGTAACCCGGCTGACTGGTGGACGGCCATGGACAGTGAGCGGCCTATAGGCAGCCTCGTTATGTACAGTAACCCATGTAGCCCATGTAGGTGCCTGTAACCCGGCCAACTGGTGGACGGCATGGACGATGACCCGGTCTATTGGCAGCCCCGTTATGTACCGTATCCGATGTAGCGGCCATGGACAATGAGCCGTCTATAGGCAGTCCCTTTATGTACAGTAACCCATGTAGCCCATGTAGGTTCCTGTAACCCGGCCGACTGGTGGACGGCCATGGCCAGTGAACCGTCTATATTCAGCCCTGTTATGTACTATAACACATGTAGCCCATGTAGCCCATGTAGGTGCCTGTAACGCGGCCGATTGGTGGACGGCCATGGATAGTTAGCCATCTATAGGCAGCCCCGTTATGTACATTAACCCATGTATCCCATGTAGGTGCCTGTAACCCGGCCGACTGGTTGACGGCCATGGACAGTGAGCCGTCTATAGGCAGCCCCATTATGTACAGTAACCCATGTAACCCATGTAGGTGCCTGTAACCCGGCCGACTGGTGGACGGCCATGGACAGTGAGCCTTCTATAGGCAGCCCCGTTATGTACAGTAACCCATGTAGCCCATGTAGGTGCCTGCAACCCGGCCGACTGGTGGACGGCCATGGACAGTGAGCCGTCTATAGGCAGCACCGTGCAGCTCCACCAGACCACGTTCCGTGGCCCTGAGTTCGCCAGCAGCATGATGGAGTGTGAGGGTCCCTTCACAAACGTCAACAAAGGTAAACATAACCCTCACATTTTTACTTGGACATACACATAATGTTATTATACCCCCCCTCAACGAAGTTGTGGGAGGGTATATTGGAGTCAGCTTGTCCGTCCGTCCGTCCGTCCGTCCGTGTTTCCGTGTTTCCGGGCACACATTAGGGTACTTATGTGACTAGCCCCACAGGGTTATGGACTTGGTAAAGGATAGGGTTGGTTACAATTAGCCACCTAAAAAATCCTGTTATGTGGCTAAAAATCGTTTTATGTGGCTAATATTTAACATGTGATAAGCCACATAAGTATAGTACTGTAAGAACGTCCTTGTTTCCGTCCGTGTTTCCGTGTTTCCGGGCACACATTAGGGTACTTATGTGGCTAGCCCCACAGGGTTATGGACTTGTTAAAGGATAGGGTTGGTTACAATTAGCCACCTAAAAAATCGTTTTATGTGGCTAAAAATCGTTTTATGTGGCTAATATTTAACATGTGATAAGCCACATAAGTACCCTAATGTAAGAACGTCCGTGTTTCTGTCCGTCACAAAACTTAACAATTGTAAATTTCGTTTTAACTTCTCTTTCCCTTTGCGAAAATCTTTCATATTTTACTCGCCCCTTCTCTGACACTCATACATCATTCTGCAACAAACCTACGACCCACATTTATGCCAGGGGTCAAGGTCACGGACTTAGAAACTTAGAAAAAAACGACAACTTAACAATTGTAAATTTCCTTTTAACTTCTCTTTCCCTTTGCGGAAATCTTTCATATTTTACCCGCCCCTTCTCTGACACTCATACATCATTCTGCAACAAACCTACGACCCCCATTTATGCCAGGGGTCAAGGTCACGGACTTAGAATGTCTAGTTTGCTTTTTTCAACTGGAACCACCATCGCACTCTCCATATGTGCTGACATAGTCTTTTATCTGAAAATGATAGTATGCGAGCTGGAATTCATTCTAGGTCAGGGCTGACGCGGGGAGGGGGGGGGGTATTCCGTAAGCCCCCGCTTACTGACAAATCTAGTTTTGTTCTTGTTTCGCTCACCTGAGCTGAAGGATGAAGTGAGTCACTATTACTGCTTTTCGCCCATCTGTCCTTCAACACTTTGCCGACATCTTCTTCTGAACCGCTGGGCAGATGCCATACCTCACGGGGATGGTATATGTGTTACTTTGTTGCAGATTTGTTAAAATGAGGTTGTCGCCTAATCCAAAATGGCCGCCGTAGAAAAGTATTAAAACGAATGTCGGGTGGGCAGGCGAAGGGCAGAAAATCATTGTTTGAAACATAAGTCAAAGACTGCTGTGAATATCTTCATGACACATTACATGTGTGTCGATATCAATTGGGCAAACACAGCTGTGGAAGATGGGTTTCGTCCACCCAAGGTCAAGGTCACCAGTGCTAAAAATAGGTTGCTTAATTTCACTTTGTACGGCATAGTTGGTGTAATCAACTCCTCCGACAGCTTTCAGTCAATGTATCTGAAACTTTGCACACGTCTTCTGCACATACTGTAAACCAGCTTCAATGTTCTCTGTCGTGTATTCCGGTAGACATAATATATTTTATTCTCTATGAACAGTTTGAAAACTCGTACAAAACAGCTTCAGGATAAATTTACAAAACCATTATCTTTTATTGTTTACCAGACTCTGATTGGTTTAAAGTGACATGCCTGTGACAAGACAGCTTGTTGTTTTCGCAAGTTCAAAGAGATACCGCGGTGTCAATTTGAAGCAAGTGTAAATGCACACCGTGGGCACCAAGTCCTTTACCGATAATTCAAAGATTAATACACACGATTACTGATGTCATAAATTTTTTTTTCAAGCAGCTTGTGTTTTCTGAATCGAACCGATATCCTGATAAATCACGGCTTATTGCATCAGCGGAAAGTCTAGAAGACCAATTTGCGGATTCTAGTCACTCGACAAAATATTGATTATACGTCAGCGGACAATGCGACTCAGTAATAGGCCGTTTATATACACAGGGTGAAGATATCTCACAACTATTGTTGATTTACTTAAATGGGGGATTACGATTGACACAGTGAGGTCTGCTCAATGTAAAGTGTATACCGTTTCGTTCTGTGACAAATTCGTCCACTGTTTGGAGTTGGTTTGCGGACAAGTTTATCATCGTATGAAATTGATGCAGCAGTTCTGTTTCCGGGTCAAAAATGACAAGGAAAACATATTATTACACTCTTGCGAGTTAGTTGCATGGATTTCGCTGAGTGAGAAAACCGGTAATCAACTCCTTACAAATAATACACCGTGAAGAGAACACCCGTAATTACGCGCCTGTTTTCTTGGAAACCACGAGCTACCATGCAAAATGTTTACTTTTTATTTCAATCAAAATAAAGTTATTTGAAAACTTGGAATCTAGAATGTTAATGTGATTGAACACATTCCAGACATGCAATTTGGTTCATCTGGTTCATAGGAAAAGCTGCGTAATTTGGATTTCAAAAATTTGGCATGACGTCACATTTGACGTCACATTTGACGTCACACAAACGTTTGTGCGACCATCTCAATTCATTTATTATAATCTCAAACTGAATAGACTAAATGCGCATTATATCCGCCGTGGAAGTGTAATAAATAGGATATTCCATCGTACATGTTTGAATAGCGGAAATAATACACTCGTGTCCATCGGCGTCCGTGCATGCAACTTGTTTGCTACGCTCACTCATTGCTTACACGGAAGCCGACGTACAGTCGTGTATTATTTCTCCCGCTATTCAAAATGTACGATGGAATATCCTCTATTTATTTCCAAAATTGAGATCGCGAAAGTTAATAGCACATGTCGTCATACCGCGAATGATAATCGTCGCGAATATGGCCAGATACGAAAATTGCGAAATTTAGTAGCCGCGAAATGTAGTTGGTTTACAGTATTAAACATGTGCACCATGGTGTTTTTATGATGACAAAAATACGGCCTTTTCAACTCGGCCATTTATTCCACATTTTTGCATACATTCCTGTATAGTGTGTACAGTTTGTGTAATCAACTCCTCCAACAG
The DNA here is from genome assembly GCA_029237695.1 of Conchocele bisecta. NCBI lineage: Eukaryota > Metazoa > Mollusca > Bivalvia > Lucinida > Thyasiridae > Conchocele > Conchocele bisecta. The sequence continues at coordinate 39,682,976 of CM055280.1, read as the reverse complement.
CGTTCAGCCAATGGATCTGAAACTTTGCACCATGAGACAACCAGGGCCGTACTTTGTTGCTCTGTAACCACACACCCCCACCATGAAACAACCAGGGCCATACTTTGTTACTCTGTAACCACACACCCCCACCATGAGACAACCAGGGCCATACCTTGTTACTCTGTCTGTAACCACACACTCCCACCATGATACCACCGAGGCCATACTTTGTTACTCTGTAACCACACACCCCCACCATGATACCACCGAGGCCATACTTTGTTACTCTGTAACCACACACCCCCACCATGAGACAACCAGGGCCGTACTTTGTTGCTCTGTAACCACTCACCCCCACCATGAGACAACCAGGGCCATACTTTGTTACTCTGTAACCACTCACCCCCACCATGAGACAACCAGGGCCGTACTTTGTTGCTCTGTAACCTACACACCCCCACCATGATACCACCGAGGCCGTACTTTGTTACTCTGTAACCACACACCCCCACCATGATACCACCAGGGCCATACTTTGTTGCTATGTAAGAACACACCCCCACCATGAGACAACCAGGGCCGTACTTTGTTACTCTGTAACCACACACACCCACCATGAGACAACCAGGGCCGTACTTTGTTACTCTGTAACCACACACCCCCACCATGAGACAACCAGGGCCATACTTTGTTGCTCTGTAACCACACACCCCCACCATGATACCACCAGGGCCGTACTTTGTTACTCTGTAACCACACACCCCCACCATGATACCACCAGGGCCGTACTTTGTTGCTCTGTAAGCACACACCCCCACCATGATACCACCAGGGCCGTACTTTGTTGCTCTGTAACCACACACCCCCACCATGAGACAACCAGGGCCGTACTTTGTTGCTCTGTAACCACTCACCCCCACCATGAGACAACCAGGGCCGTACTTTGTTACTCTGTAACCACACACCCCCACCATGATACCACCAGGGCCGTACTTTGTTACTCTGTAACCACACACCCCCACCATGAGACAACCAGGGCCGTACCTTGTTACTCTGTAACCACACACCCCCACCATGATACCACCAGGGCCATACTTTGTTACTCTGTAACCACACACCCCCACCATGAGACAACCAGGGCCATACCTTGTTACTCTGTAACCACACACCCCCACCATGATACCACCAGGGCCGTACTTTGTTACTCTGTAACCACACACCCCCACCATGAGACAACCAGGGCCATACGTTGTTACTCTGTAACCACACACCCCCACCATGATACCACCAGGGCCGTACTTTGTTGCTCTGTAAGCACACACCCCCACCATGAGACAACCAGGACCATACTTTGTTGCTCTGTAACCACACACCCCCATCATGAGACCACCAGGTCTGTACTTTGTTGCTCTGTAACCACTCACCCCCACCATGAGACAACCAGGGCCGTACTTTGTTGCTCTGTAACCACACACCCCCACCATGATACCACCGAGGCCATACTTTGTTACTCTGTAACCACACACCCCCACCATGAGACAACCCGGGCCGTACTTTGTTGCTCTGTAACCACTCACCCCCACCATGAGACAACCAGGGCCATACTTTGTTACTCTGTAACCACTCGCCCCCACCATGAGACAACCAGGGCCGTACTTTGTTGCTCTGTAACCACACACCCCCACCCTGATACCACCGAGGCCGTACTTTGTTACTCTGAAACCACACACCCCTCCACCATGATACCACCAGGGCCATACTTTGTTGCTAATGTAAGAACACACCATGAGACAAGGGCCGTACTTTGTTACTCTGTAACCACACCTCACCCACCAGACAACAGGCCGTACTTTGTTACTCTGTAACCACACACCCCCACCATGAGACAACCAGGGCCATACTTTGTTGCTCTGTAACACACACCCCCCACCATGATACCACCAGGCCGTACTTTGTTATCTGTAACCACACACCCCACCTGATACCACCAGGGCCGTACTTTGTTGCTCTGTAACACCCCCACCATATACCACCGGCCATACTTTGTTGCTATGTAAGAACACACCCCCACCATTGATACACCAGGGCCGTACTTTGTTACTCTGTAACCACACACACCCACCATGAGACAACCAGGGCCGTACTTTGTTACTCTGTAACCACACACCCCCACCATGAGACAACCAGGGCCATCTTGGTTGCACTGGTAACCACACCCCCCCACCTTTATACCACCAGTTGCTACTTGTTTACTCTGTACACACACCCCCACCATGATACCACCAGGGCCATACTTTGTTGCTCTGAACCACTCAACCACCATGAGACAACCAGGCCATACTTTGTTACTCTGCAACCACACACCCCCACCATGATTACCACCAGGGCCGTACTTTGTACACTGTAACCACACACCCCCCCACCATGAGACAACCAGGGCCATACTTTGTTACTCTGTAACCACACACACCAGATACCAGCCAGGGCCTGACTGTTACTCTGTACCACACCCCCACCATGACACCAGGGCCGTACTTTGTTACTCTGTAACCACAACACCCCCACCATGAGACAACCAGGGCCGTACTTTGTTGCTCTGTAACCACTCACCCCCACCATGCGACCACCAGGGCCGTACTTTGTTACTCTGTAACCACACACCCCCACCATGAGACAACCAGGGCCGTACTTTTTGTTGCCTCTGTAACCACACACCCCCACCATGAGGACAACCAGGCCGTACTTTGTTACTCTGAACCACACACCCCCACCATGATACACCAGCCCAAAATCTTGTTGCTCTAACCACACACCCCCCACCAGATACCACCAGGGCCATTTACTTTGTTACCTCTGTAACCACACACACCGACCATGATACCACCAGGGCCGTACTTTGTTGCTCGTACCACCAGGGCACTCACCATCCCCAGACACCAGGCCATGACTGTTGGGCCCCTCTGTAACCACAACACACCAGATACAACCAGGGCCGACTTTGTTACTCCTGTTAAGCCACACTCCCCACCATGATACCACCAGGGTGCCGTACTTTGTTACTTTCCCTGTAATCACCACAACCCCCCACCCAAAAAAAAAATTTTAATAACCACCTAGGGCCGGGTATACTTTGTTGCTCGGTAACCACACACCCCCAACCATGAACCACCGGGAGGCCCTAACCTTTTGTTAACACTGTAACCACACCCCCACCCTGAATGATACCACCAGGGCCATACCTTTGTTCCTATTGTTAAAACACAACCCCCACCCATTCGGGACAACCAAGGCCGGGTACTTTGTTTACTCTGTAACCACCACACCCCCATCCAAACCATGAGAACCAACCCAGGGCCGGGTACTTTGGTTACTCTGTAACCACACACCCCCAGGCAAAGGGAGGACAAACCAGGGCCAATACTTTGTTTGCCTCCCCTGTAACCACACACTACATGAAACACAGGGCCGTACTTTGTTGGGCTCTTGTTTAGCCAACACCCCAACCCCCACCCAATGAATACAACCAGGGCCGGGTACTTGGTTGCTCAGTAACGAAACAACCCCACCATGAAAGACAACCGGGGCCATACTTTGTTGCTCTGTAACCACTCAACCCCCACCAAGAGACACCAGGTTGCCATACCTTTGATTACCTCTTTGTTAACCACAACCACTGCCCACCAAGATACCATCCAGGGCCGTACTTTGTTACAATGGCTGTAAACCACACACCCCCCACCAGAAACCACCAGGGTCCATAACTTAGTTACTCTGTAACCACACACCCCCACCATGATACCGCCAGGGCCCGTACTTTGTTACTCTGTAACCACACACCCCCACCATGAGACAACCAGGGTTGCCCTACATTTGTTACTCTGTAAACACATTCACCCCCACCATGCGACAACCAGGGCCGTACTTTGTTACTCTGTAACCACACACCCCCACATGAGACAACCAGGGCCATACTTTGTTACTCTGTAACCACACACCCCCACCATGATACCCCAGGGCCGGGTACTTTGTTACTCTGTAACCACACACCCCCCACCATGATACACCAGCCGGACTTTGGCCTTAAACCTTTGTTACTCGTAACCACACACCCCCACCACCAATGATAACCACACCCCACCCCCACCATGATAACCACCAAGGGTTACGTTGTTGCTCTGTAATCCACATCACTCCCACCATGATACACCAGGGCCGATACTTTGTTACTCTGTAACCACACACCCCCACCATGATACCACCTGGGGCCGTACTTTGTTGCTCTGTAACCACACACCCCCACCATGAGACCAACCAGGGCCGTACTTTGTTACTCTGTAAACAAACAACCCCCACCATGAGACAACCAAGGGCCCATAACTTTGTTGCTCTGTAACCACCACCACCCCCACCATGATACCACCCCCAGGGCCGTACTGTTACTCTAGTAACCACCACCCCCCCCCCATGGGATACCACCAGTTTACTTTGTTGCTCTGTAGCACAACCCTCACCATGATAACCACCAGGGCCGTACTTTGTTACTGTACCCAACCCCACCCCAAGAGACAACCAGGGCCGTATGTTTGCTCCTGTACCACACCCCACCCCCCCAATGAGACCACCAGGGCCGTACTGTTCTCTGTAACCACTCACCCCCACCATGATACCACCAGGGCCGTACTTTGTTTACTCTGTACCACACACCCCCCCCATGAGACAACAGGGCCATACTTTTGTACTTCTGTAACCAACACCACCCCCCCACCGAGGACCAAAACAGGGTCGTCTTTGTTAGTCTGTAACCCCACAACCCCCAACCACCAACGAGACGACCACACTGTAACCACACACCCCCACCATACCACCAGGGCCGTACTTTGTTACTCTTTAACCACACACACCCACCATGATACCACCGGGGCCATACTTTGTTACTCTGTAACCCCACACCCCCCCACAAGACCACCGGGGCCAAACTTTGTTACTCTACAACCACACACCCCCACCACGAGACCACCGGGGCCAAACTTTGCTACTCTGTAACCCTACACCCCCACCATGAGACCACCTGGACAGTACTTTGTTACTTTGTAACCACATACCCCCACCACGAGCCCACGGGGGCCGTACTTTGTTACTCTGTAACCACACACCCCCACCACAAGACCACCAGGGCCGTACTTTGTTACAGAGGATTGGTCGACTGCCCTAGCCAACCTGAACCAGCTGGCGCCCACAATCCCGGAGCAGGCCCTGAGTCGCGCCCTCCGTCTCTACATCTCTGCCCCGCCGGACACCCAGCACGAGGTGGACATCTTCCTGCGGGTACGTACCCAGGACAGTCACAACACAAATGTACCCAGGATAGTCACAACACAGCTGTACCCATGATAGTCCCAACATAACTGTACCCAGGACAGTCACAACACGACTGTACCCAGGATAGTCACAACACGACTGTATCCAGGATAGTCAGATCACGACTGTATCCAGGATAGTCACAACACGACTGTACCCGGAATAGTCACAACACGACTGTACCCACAAGTCACAACACGACTGTATCCATGAAAGTCACAACACAACTGTACCCAGGATAGTCACAAAACGACTGTACCCTGGATAGTCACAACATGACTGTACCCAGGATAGTCACAACATGACTGTACCCGGGATAGTCACAACACGACTGTACCCGGGATAGTCACAACATGACTGTACCTGGGATAGTCACAACACGACTGTATCCAGGATAGTCACAACATGACTGTACCCAGGATAATCACAACATGACTGTACCCGGGATAGTCACAACATGACTGTACCTGGGATAGTAACAACACAACTGAACCCAGGATAGTCACAACACGACTGTATCCAGGATAGTCACAACACGACCGGGATAGTCACAACACAACTTTTCCCAGAATACGCACAACATGACTACCCAGGATAATCACATTACAACAGTACCCAGGATAGTCACAACCCGACTGTACCCCGGATAGTCACAACACGACTTTACCCAGGATAGTCACATTACAACAGTACCCAGGATAGTCACAACACGACTGTACCCCGGATAGTCACAACACGACTGTACCCAGGATAGTCACAACCCGACTGTACCCCGGATAGTCACAACACGACTGTACCCAGGATAGTCACAACCCGACTGTACCCCGGATAGTCACAACACGACTGCTACCCAGGATAGTCACAACATGACTGTACCCGGGATAGTCACAACACGACTGTACCCAGGATAGTCACAACATGACTGTACCCAGGATAGTCACAACATGACTGTACCCAGGATAGTCACAACATCAATGTACCCAGGATAGTCACAACATGACTGTACCTGGGATAGTCACAACATGACTGTACCCGGGATAGTCACAACACGACTGTATCCAGGATAGTCACAACATGAATGTACCCAGGATAATCACAACATGACTGTACCCGGGATAGTCACAACATGACTGTACCCACGATAGTCTCAACATGACTGTACCCAGGATAGTCACAACATGACTGTACCCAGGATAGTCACAACATGACTGTACCCAGGATAGTCACAACATGAATGTACCCAGGATAGTCACAACATGACTGTACCTGGGATAGTCACAACATGACTGTACCCGGGATAGTCGCAACACGACTGTATCCAGGATAGTCACAACATGACTGTACCCAGGATAATCACAACATGACTGTACCCGGGATAGTCACAACATGACTGTACCCCAGGATAGTCACAATTAAAACACGACTGTACCCAGGATAGTCGCAACACGACTGTATCCAGGATAGTCACAAACACGACCGTATCCATATAGTCACAACCCACGACCGGAATTAGTAAACCCACACACGACTTTTCTCCAGGAATAGCACAACATGACTGTACCCATGGATATCACATACTGTACCCAGATAGTCACAACATCTGTACCCAGGATAGTCAACAACAACTGTAACCCGGCTAGTCCACAACACACTTGTACCCTGGTTAGTCACAACCAGACTGGAACCCGGATTATTCACAACACAAACTGGTACCCGGAAAGTCACAACCCGAACTGTACCCCGGATAGTCACAACACGACTGTACCCAGGATAGTCACAACATGACTGTTCCCCGGATAGTCCACAAACACAACTGTACCCGTGATAGTTCTCAACCGACTGTACCCGGATAGTCACAACATGACTTGTACCCAGGATTGTTCACAAAACATAACGAACCCAGGATAGTCAAACCTGACAAACCTTTTCCCAAAAAAATAAAAAAAAAGGTAACAACGACTGTAACCCAGGATAAACACAATTATAACTGTACCCCAGGATGTCACAACAAATGTAACCCGGGGGATGTCACAATTCAATGGGGGGGGACTGTACCCAGGATAGTCATCAACTGACTGTACCCGATAGTCACAACACGACTGTACCCACGATAGTCTCACATGACTGTACCCGGATAGTCACAACATGACTGTACCCAGACCCGGGATAGTCACAACAGACTGTACCCAGGATAGTCACACTACCCACTGACTGTACCCAGGATAGTCACAACACAACTGTACCCAGGATAGTCACAACATGACTGTACCCAGGATAGTCACAACACGACTGTACCCAGGATAGTCACAACATGACTGTACCCAGGATAGTCACAACACAACTGTACCCGGGATAGTCACAACATGACTGTACCCAGGATAGTCACAACACGACTGTACCCAGGATAGTCACAACATGACTGTACCCAGGATAGTCACAACACAACTGTACCCGGGATAGTCACAACATGACTGTACCCGGGATAGTCACAACACGACTGCATCTAGGATAGTCACAACACGACCGGGATAGTCACAACACAACTTTTCCCAGAATAGGCACAACATGACTGTACCCAGGATAATCACATTACAACAGTACCCAGGATAGTCACAACACGACTAACCCGGATAGTCACAACATGACTGTACCCAGGATAGTCACAACACGACTGTACCCCGGATAGTCAAAACACGACTGTACCCAGGATAGTCACAACACAACTGTGCCCAGGATAGTCACAACACGACTGTACCCAGGATAGTCACAACACGACTGTACCCCGGATAGTCACAACACGACTGTACCCAGGATAGTCACAACACGACTGTACCCAGGATAGTCACAACACAACTGTACCCAGGATAGTGACAACACGACTGTACCCAGGATAGTCACAACATGACTGTACCCAGGATAGTGACAACATGACTGTACCCAGGATAGTCACAACATGACTGTACCCAGGATAGTCACAACATGACTGTACCCAGGATAGTCACAACATGAATGTACCCAGGATAGTCACAACATGACTGTACCTGGGATAGTCACAACATGACTGTACCCGGGATAGTCACAACACGACTGTATCCAGGATAGTCACAACATGACTGTACCCAGGATAATCACAACATGACTGTACCCGGGATAGTCACAACATGACTGTACCCAGGATAGTCACAACACGACTGAACCCAGGATAGTCGCAACACGACTGTATCCAGGATAGTCACAACACGACCGTATCCAGGACAGTCGCAACACGACTGTACCCAGGATAGTCACAACACGACCGTATCCAGGACAGTCACAACACGACTGTACCCAGGATAGTCACAACACGACTGTATCCAGGATAGTCAGATCACGACTGTATCCAGGATAGTCACAACACGACTGTACCCGGAATAGTCACAACACGACTGTACCCACAAGTCACAACACGACTGTATCCATGAAAGTCACAACACAACTGTACCCAGGATAGTCACAAAACGACTGTACCCAGGATAGTGACAACATGACTGTACCCAGGATAGTCACAACATGACTGTACCCAGGATAGTCACAACATGACTGTACCCAGGATAGTGACAACACGACTGTACCCAGGATAGTCACAACATGACTGTACCCAGGATAGTGACAACACGACTGTACCCAGGATAGTCACAACACGACTGTACCCAGGATAGTCACAACATAACTGTACCCAGGATAGTCACAACATGACTGTACCCAGGATAGTGACAACACGACTGTACCCAGGATAGTCACAACACGACTGTACCCAGGATAGTCACAACCCGACTGTACCCCGGATAGTCACAACATGACTGTACCCGGGATACTGTAAACCAACTAATATTCGCGCGCGAGATACCATCACGTTCTTCGCGAGGGATTGAAAATCCACATTTCCTAGCAGATTGTTAAAAATATTTTGCTAATATATGTCGGGCCTCTTTTTAATTATATTTACCTTTCCCATATATCTCGGTGTCATTTGGTGACACTAGTTAATCCTAGTTGTTTTGAATGAACTATATTGATACGTGTTCTGCGTCGTGTATTCCAGTAGACATACCAGTAATATAATTCTATAATATATGAACAGTTTGAAAACTCATACAAAACAGCTTCGGGATAAATTTACAACACCGTTATCTTCTATTGTTTAACCGACTCTGATTGGTCTAATGTGACTCGCCTGTGACAAATCAGCTTGTGTTGTCGAGTTCAAAGAGATGCCGCTGTGTCAATTTGAAACAAGTGTAAAGTACACGCCGTGGGCACTTAGTCATACCGATAGTTCAAAGATTAATACACACGATTGCTGACGTCATTCGCGCACACACGATAGTCACAACACAACAGTACCCAGGATAGTCAAAACACGACTGTCTGGATAGTCACAATGACTGTACCCGGGATAGTACAACGATTTTACCTGGGATAGTCAACACACGATTTACCGGGTAGTCGCAACTCGACTTTTCCCGGGATGTCACACGATGTATCAGGATAGTCACAACATGACTGCCAGGATAGTCACAACATGACTGTATCCAAGATTAATACACGATTGCTGAGTATTCGCGCACACGATAGTCACAACACAACATTCCCAGGATAGTCAAAACACGACGTATCAGGATAGTCACATGACTGTACCGGGATGTACAACACGATTTTCCTGGGATGCACAACGACTTTACCCGGGATAGTCGCAACACGATTTTACGGGATGTCACAAACGACTGTATCCAGGATAGTCAACCCCATGACTGTACCAGGATTGTCACAACATGGCTGTACCTGGTATCACAACACGACTTTACCCGGGATAGTCACAACAGACTTTACCCGGGTTAGTCACAAACGACTGTATCCAGGATTGTCACACATGAAACCTGTATCCACGGATAGTCTCAACATGACTGTATCCAAGATTATACTCACGTTTGCTGAAGTCATTCGCGCATCAATCCCGATAGGTCACAACACTACAGTACCTGGATAGTCAAAACACGACTGGTATACAGATAGTCACACATGACTGCTACCCGGGATAGTAACCAACACGTTTTTACCGTGATAGTCACAAACACTACTTTTTTCAGGGATAGTCGCAACACGGACTTTACCCCGGGATGTTTTTCTTCTTGTAGGCTCTATGAGAGTGGATGTATTATAATAGTCACAACACGACTGTATCCAGGTAGTCACAAAACACCCGGACTTTAACCGGGATAAAGTTCACAACACGGACATACCCGGGAAAGTCACACCACGACCTTTACCCGATCGTCACAAACAGAACCTACCCGATGTCCAACAACCCGATATCAAGGATTGGTCCACAAAACGACTTTACCCGGGATTGTCACAACACGACCTTTATACCCGGGGGGGTTGGGGGGGGGGGGGATAGTCCCACAACACGAATTTACCCGGGAAATAAGTCCATTCACCCGGGAATTTACCAGGGATTTAGTAACAACCGACTATATCCAGGATAGTCACAACATGACTGTACCTGGGATAGTCACAACACGACTGTAACGATTGTAACCAGGATAGTCACAACATGACTGTACCCGGGATAGTCACAACACGACTGTACCCAGGATAGTCACAACACGACTTTACCCGGGATAGTCACAACACGACTGTATCCAGGATAGTCACAACACGACTGTACCTGGGATAGTCACAACACGACTGTAACGATTGTAACCAGGATAGTCACAACACGACTGTACCTGGGATAGTTATAACTTAACTTTAACCGGGATAGTCACAACATGACTGTACCCAGGATAGTCACAACACAACAGCCACACTAATCGTACTGACCTTCCTCTAACAATATGCATTTTGAGATGATATTTCGTGACGATGTTTAGTTTCAGCTGGTTTCTAAACATAATTAGGAATTTGTTTAATCATTATACCATCCCTGCCATGCTTTATCAACCTGTGTGCAGATATACAGGATAGCAATGGAAACGTCTGCTTCGAAATAATAGTAAGTTCATAAATGAGAAATTATCCAATCTGGCATACATTATAAAACTGACTTAAATGTTTTTAAGCAGGTGTGTGTTTGCTGATGATGCAACACATACATACCGGTAATCATGGTAATCATTTTCATCAATTTTTCTTATCTGAAACGTGTCATATTGTCTGTTGCCAGGACTACCAACCAAAGCTTGGCTGTTTGTGCGAGTCGGAAGGCAGGGTGCTCGTCGTTATCCACATGTTTTACGAAGACCTCGAAAGTCTACCTCCACATGTAAGTCGTATAGTAAATTATCACATGAAGACCATGTAGTGTTGTAACCCAATTCATAAAACTGATATGTACATGCATGTAATAAATTGTTTGAGTGAATTTGATTGGGTGGCCCAATCACAATACGCTGGAGCCTCAACCAATCGGACAAAATATACATCACTCGAGGTCATAAGGTTTACTACTTTGTACAATGTGGTCTATGGAACTGAATGTTATTTCTATTTGACTTTTGCATGTGGTTCAACTGTAATGACCTGTCAGATTAGCACTACAGGGATCCTCCAGATTATCGGACAAAAATGCAGGGCCGTAGCCACGTTGAGGCGAACCGAGGCCTCGGTAGAAATTTTGCTGATTTTTTTTACGATGCGGGTCGCGCTACGCGCTCCCACTGGATACACGTTTCATAAGATTTGCCTCAGTAGATTTTTACCTCTGGCTACGGCCCTGAAATGGCAGCGTTTTTTCTTCTTAAAATAGCAGCTACGGGCATAAAAAATTCGCTTCTTGGAAAACATCCTATTTATATAATTTATTGTATTTATAGAACATCTCTGAAATGACGTAATGGGCGCACTCGATTGGAAGCCCCCGCTCGACTATTGACATTGTAAACAATTTGTGGACAGAGTTGAGGAATGTTTTCAACACATTTTACTAAAATGTTTACCTTGGCGATATATTCTTCACACTGGCATGGAAACAGCAAGCACCTGAATGACTTAGATGTGTTTGTTGCAAAATCGGATCAAATGAATGCATTTAATTGACAGGTATTTTCATTTGTCCGATAAACTGATTGTCTGGATAACTGGCATGACCCTTGTATAGTGTTGTTACTGCACAGCTCTGCACTGTTCATGCCATTGTGTGAATTATTCTGAAGTATACACATTTAGTGACAGTTAGTCAGCTATTAAGGTAGTTGTACCATTCAGGTGGCCCATGTTAAGTCTGTAGAAATCTAATAAAAACCCTACTAATCGAACAATAGCAACTTGCGTAAATAAACCACATGAATGTGATCTCTAAGTCTTTATGTAGATACTCCTACCAATAAAAATGCACACACACCTGTAATATGCAAATAATAGACCGATTTTGATGTAGCACATGTATAGTTATGTCTATACACAGGTGTGTAGAAGCCAAATTATACATGTAAGACACCAAACTGTGAGTATGTTCTAATGACAGCATATCGTGTGATATCCTTGCTGGTATCATCTGCATAATGACTTATTGAAAACATATATATGGTTTACTGGTGTAAATAGTTATTGGTTTATCAGTAGTTTTTTTTTTATTATATTTCCATAGACTTTACATTGGGCCACAAGAAGGGTCCAACTACCTTAACATCTTGATGTAAGGCAATACAATTTATTTATTTTAAACTTTTATTTCTTATAACGATTACAAACAAGCGCAAGCACACTTAATAAGCGCTTTCATTGGCACAGATAGAGGCGTAAGCGTGGAAGGAAACCACAGGACACTCACTTGTGCGATCTGGACAAGTGGGTTTTATCCAGGTACTCCGGTTTTCTTACATAACATTTCCTGTACTGCTTGAGTCGAGGATGGAACCTGTGTCACATTTGTGAGTTTGTTTCTGTAAGTGTAAGTGTTTACCATGTGTTCAGGTGCTGGAGCACCAGTCGCGATGTCGTCGGGCCCATGCGGAGCAGACCAACATCTTCCTCGCCTTCCTCGGGGACTCCACAAACAGGTACAGTCCACCATGGCTGTTTGTGCTACAATGGCTGTTTGTTCCACCATGGCTGTTTGTCCTACAATGACTGTTTTCCCTTCATTCCACCATGGCTGTTTGTCCTCTGTTCCACCATGTCTGTCTGTCCTCCGTTCCACATTGGCTGTTTGTGTTATGTCCCACAATGGCTGTTTATCCTCCGTCCCACAATGGCTGTTTGTCCTCTGTCCCACCATGGTTGTTTGTCTTACATCCCACCATGGCCGTTTGTCCTTCGTCCCACCATGGCTGTTTGTCATACATCCCACCATGGCCGTTTGTCCTTCGTCCCACCATGGTTGTTTGTCCTACGTCCCACCATGGCTGTTTGTCCTCTGTCCCACTGTGGCTGTTTGTCGTACATCCCACCATGGCCGTTTGTCCTTCGTCCCACCATGGCTGTTTGTCCTACATCCCACCATGGCCATTTGTCCTTCGTCCCACCATGGTTGTTTGTCCTACGTCCCACCATGGCTGTTTGTCCTCTGTCCCACCATGGCTGTTTGTCCTACATCCCACCATGGCCGTTTGTCCTTCGTCCCACCATGGTTGTTTGTCCTACGTCCCACCATGGCTGTTTGTCCTTCGTCCCACAATGGTTGTTTGTCCTACATCCCACCATGGCCGTTTGTCCTTCGTCCCACCACCATGGCTGTTTGTCCTTTGTCCCACCATGGCTGTTTGTCCTATGTCCCACAATGGCTGTTTGTCCTCTGTCCCACCATGGCTGTTTGTCCTCAATGCCACCATGGCTGTTTGTCCTCTGACCCACTGTGGCTGTTTGTCCTACATCCCACCATGGCTGTTTGTCCTCTGTCCCACCATGACTGTTTGTCCTCTGTCCCACTGTGGCTGTTTGTCCTTCGTCCCACCATGGCTGTTTGTCCTCGATACCATCATGGCTGTTTGTCCTTCGTCCCACTATGGCCGTTTGTCCTATGTCCCACAATGGCTGTTTGTCCTCTGTCCCACCATGGATGTTTGTCCTCGATCCCACCATGGTTGTTTGTCCTCTGTCCCACCATGGCTGTTTGTCCTACATCCCACCATGGATGTTTGTCCTCGATCCCATCATGGCTGTTTGTCCTCTGTCCCACCATGACTGTTTGTCGTCTATCCCACCATGGCTGTTTGTCCTTTGTCCCACTGTGGCTGTTTGTCCTACATCCCACCATGGCTGTTTGTCCTCGATCCCACCATGGCTGTTTGTCCTCTGTCCCACTGTCGCTGTTTGTCCTTCGTCCCACCATGGGTGTTTGTCCTCGATCCCACCATGGCTGTTTGTCCTCTGTCCCACTGTGGCTGTTTGTCCTTCGTCCCACCATGGGTGTTTGTCCTCAATCCCACCATGGCTGTTTGTCCTATGTTCCACAATGGCTGTTTGTCCTCTGTCCCACCATGGCTGTTTGTCCTACGTCCCACCATGGTTGTTTGTCCTCTGTCCCACTGTGGCTGTTTGTTGTCGATCCCACCATGGCTGTTTGTCCTACATCCCACCATGGCTGTTTGTCCTACATCCCACCATGGCTGTTTGTCCTCGATTCCACCATGGCTGTTTGTCCTTCGTCCCACCATGGATGTTTGTCCTCTGTCCCACCATGGCTGTTTGTCCTTTGTCCCACCATGGCTGTTTGTCCTATGTCCCACAATGGCTGTTTGTCCTCTGTCCCACCATGGCTGTTTGTCCTCAATGCCACCATGGCTGTTTGTCCTCTGTCCCACTGTGGTTGTTTGTCCTACGTCCCACCATGGCTGTTTGTCCTCTGTCCCACCATGGCTGTTTGTCCTACATCCCACCATGGCCGTTTGTCCTTCGTCCCACCATGGTTGTTTGTCCTACGTCCCACCATGGCTGTTTGTCCTTCGTCCCACAATGGCTGTTTGTCCTACATCCCACCATGGCCGTTTGTCCTTCGTCCCACCACCATGGCTGTTTGTCCTTTGTCCCACCATGGCTGTTTGTCCTATGTCCCACAATGGCTGTTTGTCCTCTGTCCCACCATGGCTGTTTGTCCTCAATGCCACCATGGCTGTTTGTCCTCTGTCCCACTGTGGCTGTTTGTCATACATCCCACCATGGCTGTTTGTCCTCTGTCCCACCATGACTGTTTGTCCTCTGTCCCACTGTGGCTGTTTGTCCTTCGTCCCACCATGGCTGTTTGTCCTCGATACCATCATGGCTGTTTGTCCTTCGTCCCACTATGGCCGTTTGTCCTATGTCCCACAATGGCTGTTTGTCCTCTGTCCCACCATGGATGTTTGTCCTCGATCCCACCATGGTTGTTTGTCCTCTGTCCCACCATGGCTGTTTGTCCTACATCCCACCATGGATGTTTGTCCTCGATCCCATCATGGCTGTTTGTCCTCTGTCCCACCATGACTGTTTGTCGTCAATCCCACCATGGCTGTTTGTCCTTTGTCCCACTGTGGCTGTTTGTCCTACATCCCACCATGGCTGTTTGTCCTCGTATCCACCATGGCTGTTTGTCCCTCTGTCCCACCCTGGTCGCCCTGTTTGTCCTTCGCCCACCATGGGTGTTTGTCTTGATCCCACCATGGCTGTTTGTCCTCTTCCCACTGTGGCTGTTTGTCCTCGTCCCACCATGGTGTTTGTCCTTGTCCCACCATGGCTGTTTGTCCTTCCGGATCCACCATGGCTGTTTCCTTCGTCCCACCTGGCTGTTTGCCACCTGGCTGTTTGTCTTCAGTCCACCTGGATGTTTGTCCACGATTCCACCATGTCTGTTTGTCCTTCGTCCCACAATGACTGTTTGTCCTTCGTCCCACCATGGATGTTTGTCCTCGATTCCACTATGGCTGTTTGTCCTTCGTTCCACCATGGCTATTTGTCCTTCGTCACACAATGGCTGTTTGTCCTCTGTCCCACCATGGCTGTTTGTCCTACATCCCATCATGAATGTTTGTCCTCAATCCCACCATGGCTGTTTGTCCTATGTCCCACAATGGCTGTTTGTCCTCTGTCACACCATGTCTGTTTGTCCTCTGTCCCACTGTGGCTGTTTGTCCTCGATCCCACCATGGCTGTTTGTCCTCTGTCCCACTGTGGATGTTTGTCCTTCGTCCCACCATGGCTGTTTGTCCTTGATCCCACCATGTCTGTTTGTCCTATGTCCCACAATGGCAGTTTGTCCTCTGTCCCACCATGGCTGTTTGTCCTACGTCCCACCATGGCTGTTTGTCCTACATCCCACCATGGCTGTTTGTCCTTCGTCCCATCATGGCTGTTTGTCCTTGATTCCACCATGGCTGTTTGTCCTTCGTCCCACAATGGCTGTTTGTCCTTTGTCCCACCATGGTTGTTTGTCCTCGATCCCACCATGGCTGTTTGTCCTCTGTCCCTCTGTGGATGTTTGTCCTTCGTTACACCATGGCTGTTTGTCCTCGATCCCACCATGGCTGTTAGTCCTCCATCCCACCATGGCATAATAAACCTCATGCTGTGAAACTGACTTTGGTTGAATATAGACTCCTGGCTACAGGCGTATACGCCAGGATGTAGTTGTCCGTAGTCAGTTACACATTGGACATACATGACAAATGTCCGTTTGTCCGTTCGTGGGATGGGGTGTGGCCTTCGGGTTAGAACACCTGACTTCTAATACGAAGGAGTTTGTGGGTTCAAACCTCGCCTAGGGCATCAAAAAAAAACTTTCATAGTATTTCCATCCCACTGGTCTGTCAGATGAGACTTTAAACTGTGGGTCCGTCTCTATGTTTGTCCTACGCCCCAACATGACAATGGCTGTTTGTCTTAGGTCCCACCATGACTGTTTGTCCTCCGTCCCACCATGGTAGTTTGTCCTCCATCTCACCATGGCTGTTTGTCCTACATCCCACCATGACAATGGCTGTTTGTCCTACGTCCCACCATGGCTGTTTGTCCTACATCCCACCATGACAATGGCTGTTTGTCCTACATCCCACCATGACTGTTTGTCCTCCTTCCCACCATGGCTGTTTGTCCTCCGTCCCACCATGGATTTTGGGAAAGAGCATTTTATTATACGCCCATTTGAAAAACGGGACGTATTATGTATTCATCTTGTACGGGCGGGTGGGCACAGCTTGTCCACGCAATAACTAGAGTTCTACTTAACGGATTTTAACCAAATTGGGTATACATGTATCACGGCAAGATGAAGAAGCCTATTGATTTTGAATTTCTGATGACTTATCTCCCCTTGGCGGCCATTTTTATGCCCCACCACGATAGTGGAGGGGGCATTTAGTGTTACCCTTGTCCGTCCGTCCCGTCCATCCGTCCCGTCCGTCCGTCCGTCACGAAACTTTAACGCTCGGGTAAATTTGGTCTCATTTATTATCAAAGTGATATGTGGGGCATCCGTGTTCTATGAACACATTTTCTAGTTATTTTTCGCACTCTGTATCCTTGTCCACGTGATAACTCAAGTTCTACTTCACCGCTCGTAACCAAATTCGGTATACATGTTTATCACGGCAAGATGAAGAAGCCTATTTATTTTCAAAAATTCCCAATTACTTATCTCCCCTTGGTGGCCATTTTTATTTTCCCACTCTGTATCCTTGTCCACGCAATAACTCAAGTTCTACTTCACTGATCGTAACCAAATTCGGTATACATGTTTATCACAGCAAGATGAAGAAGCTTATTGATTTTCAAAAATTTCCAATTGCTTATCTCCCCTTGGCGGCCATTTTTATTTTTCGCTCTCTGTATCCTTGTCCACACAATAACTCAAGTTCTACTTCACCGATCGTAACCAAATTCGGTATACATGTTTATCATGGCAAGACGAGGAAGCCTATTGATTATGAAAAATGTCCGACGACTTATCGACCCTTGGCAGCCATTTTTAATTTTCGCACTCTGTATCCTTGTCCACGCAATAACTTCTACTTCACTGATCGTAAAACAAATTTGGTATACATGTTTATCACGGCGAAGAAGCCGATTTATTTGGACAGATCGTGACCAAATTCAATATACATGTTTATCACGGCAAGAACCCTATTAATTGTCAGTGAGTTATCTCCCCTTGTTAACTGGCCTTGCCACGACGGGCGTATATTGTTACCTTCTGCACTCTTGTTTTTATTTTGTGAAAAAATAGCACGTGAATTTCCTTGAATTGGGAATTTTTTTGATGTTAGTAAATGGTGTTGATCCAGATGTTCAGTCTAACTTTCTGAGATTTAAATTATTAAAAATTCCTAGTTTGTCATAGCAACTTATTTAACATATGGGGAAAGTTTAATTTTCTTAAATTTAAACATGTAGAATGAAAAATAACAATTTGGATGTGTATTCACCACATTCCTAATTTGACAACAAAATATATTTGAAAAAATCAATCCGAATCATTTGTGACTTGATTACGGTCGTTTCATTTATACCAGACTTTATTATAGATGTAAATTCACATTTTCGACTGATATTCGGCCCCTGGAGGCATGGTAGTTTAGTCCCTGGGCTGTTTGTCCTATGTCCCACAATGGCTGTTTGTCTTACATCCCACCATGGCTGGTTGTCCTCCGTTCCACCTTGGCTGTTTGTCCTCCATCCCACAATGGCTGTTTGTCTTACATCCCACCATGGCTGTTTGTCCTATGTCCCATAATGGATGTTTGTCCTGTGTCCCACAATGGCTGATGCTGTTTTTCCTTTGTTCCACTATGACTGTTTGTCCTATATCTCAAAATGGTTGTTTGTCCTAAGTCCCACAATGGATTTTTGTCCTACATCTCACAATGGATTTTTGTCCTACATCCCACAATGGCTGTTTGTACTCCGTCCCAGAATTGTAAGGATTAAAGTGAATTAAAAAACTCATTCTTTCATGTTTTAATTACTGTTATTATTGGACAACTTGACACATAATAATAATCACCATTTTGTTTACTTAAGAAATAATGTATACCTGATTACAAATGTCATTATTGTTGACCATTAGCTGAATTATTTAGCCTATATAGGATATACAGCATACGTTTTCATTTCAACAATATAAGTTACAGACAAACTTTGTGTTACAGGTTCAGTGTGCTGGAGTACAATGCTGGCCTTCTGCACAGCCCTGGCACCAAGTCGGCCATTTTCTGCTTCCGCGAGGTCCGAGGGTAAGTCCTCTCTCTATGTCACATACAGGTACCTTTCCTTCATGTGGCAGGCTTCATGACTGACTGATCTTGATTACGTGCAGATACACATATAGGCGGGCCCACCACCATTCACTTTTCCTATATAACCTAACCATTTATATAACCTTACCATTTAACACACATTTGGCTATTCTCCACAAGTTTCTGTTTTCATATGTATATGGTAGGACCTATTTTTCCATAATCTGCACCCATCCTGCTCTGGATCTACATAGTTAACATATAGGTTAGTGTTAAGAAAGATCAATTCAATCTCCTATGACCACCCTGGTGATGACCAAAAAAGTTAGTGGCTAAAATTGAAACAAACACTTTGAAAAGCCCAAAATAATTCTCTAGAGTCGTGTCAAAGATACCAACCGTAGAATGCCTGTAAAGTAGCTTTGTCAATTGACCACGTTCTGAAAGCCAATCCTGTCGATGGCCTAAAGCCATCTTGTCGTGAACCAATGGGCCGAGAGTACCCCAGCGTGACGAAACAGAGATGATCATAATATGATGCTGATCCTGCAATGTCTTCAACCAAATAGTCCATTTTCTGACAATGAGGCACTGTACAGCATAACCACCAATGTAGTGACAGCTGATGGATCTGTGAACGTAGATCAAGCAAAGGCAGTTAGATAATCAATAATTTCTTCACCCTTTTTTCATGTTTAAAGCATGCACTTCTCCGATGGTTTTTGTGATGCTTACTTTAGCACATGCCCATGATCATGTTACGGTCAAATGCCTCGGCAGGCGTGACACCGCTTCCATTGTGCTAACGGCCACCTGGGAATAGCGGCCACCTGTCCACAACGGCAAGTTAAAATTCCCCAACCGTCCAATTTTGTTCTTTATAAGACCTTGGAATAATGGGACACCCTCGAACTACGACCAATGGCCAGTGATTTTCATTCCCACGCGGCATTTTTGTATGAGAAAAGCAGCCATGTCATACAATCTGGCCACTATCATTTGTATTCTCTTTTGAAAACATTTACTTTGCCCATATCGGTCGGTGTCATTTTGCAGACATTAAACATTTTCCATGAAAAATATTGCATGACGCCATTTTAACGGTAATTCCTGTATTATGTGTCGTTTATTCCAATATGCATAATGCAATTTCAGGTAAGTTATAAAACTCCATCATTAGTTTGCAAACTGTGTTTACACGATGCTGATTTGTTTAAAATGGCAAGCCCAAGTCAGCTGGCCGACATCAAACACACCGCAAACAGCAAGTGTAAATTTCACCCCGCGGGGCACATAGCCATATCAATGATCAATACACGCTGTTGCTGACATCACTCTCGTATTCGTCACTAGACTGGTACCCTGTCTGATGCTCTCCTAGCGAAACAATACTACCGGGAACCAGTCTAAAGTGACACAACAAACGTGTTTATGTGAATTGGTCTCTGCCAATTCCTGGCTTATTGCATTAGCGGCCAGACCTGGCGGTGGATTCGCGTAGTCTGCCCATGGTTTACAATGTTCGCCAATCTCTAATTAAAAACATAAATAATTATGCCATCGGACAATGTAAATTTGTCATAGGCTACTTAAGTATTCAGGCTTGATCAGGATATACATTGGACAGAAATCAAATACGCCTGGTGTTCTCTTCCGGTTTGAACACCTATCTTGCGTGGGATTATCCATTACTGAACTTGACACATTCAATGAAATGCGTTACAAAAAATCGCGGTTTTCACAGGCTGCATCACATAGGCTATTGTTTTAATAAAGACTATATGACCAAATACTAATGGTCATGCTAATTAAACCGCTTACGTGTAATTATGACGAGCTATTAAATGGTGCACCAAAGCAAGTCATATAGATAATTACCTCCCTTTGAATATATTTTCCAAAGTGAGGCCGGGTTCAAAAACAATAACAACACAATAATAAAATTAATTTGCCATTTTTATGCAATTTTTCATTGATAAACAGACCAACTTCACGATCATGCAATAACGAATCGTCAGGTGGAAGTGTCTACAGCCAAGACGTTTTCTATGCATGCATACATTATAGATTACAACAGAATGCAAAATACATGGCCAACTTTGTTGGGAAACCGGGAAAATGTTTGACCCTTGGAACGTTTGGCCGGCCGTTGTTCACAGGTTCGACTGTACATCCAAATGTTGAATATCTCTTGATGCGTTAGTTGGATCATCTCCAAACTTCACCAATAGCTTTTTCACATTGATGGATATCTGCCAGTGTAATTCGGCTGACCTTGACATTTGTATCAACAATTTCCGACATACGTCCAAATGTTCAATATCACATCTATTATAGCATTACCAAACTTCATAAATAGCTTCCTCAAATTGATAGCTATCCATCCATGTCATTCTGGTAACCTTAACTGCCACCTTGGTGACGTTGACTGTCGTGTCAATAATTTTGGATGTACATCCAAATGTTGAATATCTGCTCATCCATTAGTCGGATCATTACCAAAGGTCACCAATAGCTTCCTCACTTTGATGGATATCCACCCAGTGTAATTTGTGTGACTTTGACTTTGGTGACCGTGATTTTCGTATCAATAATGTTTTACTTCCTCATATTATGACGTTGACCTTCGTGGTGATTGCCTTGTTAAGTGGGTGAAACACTCCCCGGCCATTGCCTTGTATGATATCTATTTTTAAGACCCCACCAATTTACTGGTGGGAGGGAGGGGCATTATGTTTTACCTCTGTCCGTCCTTCCGTGGGTGTCGTGTATGTCTGTCCGTCACACAATGTTCAGCTTGTTGGTTTAAGGCCGGAAGTCGATACTGCTTGCAATATCTTTATGATACTTCACACATGTGTACATCATGACCTGACAGCATGTTAAATGCTAGAAAGATGACTGCATTTGGTACTTTTGGAGTTATCTCCCTTGGACAAAATGTTCACCTTGTTGTTTTAGGTTCTTTTCCAGAGCATAATTCTTGGAATAATTTCTTTATAGGTATGACTGTGCTAAATATAGTAGGGTATGCTTTAGTAGTCCGGTATAAAACAAATAGTGCAGACGTTTTGAGGCCACAGACCCAGTTTGCTTGTAAATCCTGATCCATTACAGCCCAATTTTACTTGAGAAACATGTTGGGGTGTTTTTAACACCAGTTTCCAGCATATTTCTAGCATTTAAAAGAAATTACTGAGCCTGCTTGTCACGTGATGTGAACACTACGTCACATGACAATTTGATGATAAACAAAATGGCGGACAGGACAAGGTTGAATTTTTCTTTCTTAGGAGTAAGTGAACATATTGTTTAATTAGTGAAACTCCAGTGCAGACAGGTTGCAGGTTATGAAAAGGTAGGTTCCACAGCATCCATACGAATAGTGAAAGTGTAAGAGAATGGCCATATTTGGAGGAATCAGTTAAGTTGTATAGTAAAACTAATTGGTGGTTGCTAGCCTTATACTTCACATATGTGTACATCACAACCTATGTCACATGAAGAAAGACAACTCCTTTATATTTTTGGACTTACCTTCTCTTGACGCAATGATCTTTTTCCGGAGCATAAGTTGTATAATTCTGGGATTTTCATGATACTTCACACATGTGTACGCCTGCTGCTAATATTGTCATGCTTTTTCCAATTTTGTCCTCATCCACAAACTGAACGTTAGGGTACATTTCTTATAGCTTCTGTTTTCTTCCACAGAACATCTTCATATTTCACACATGCATTCCTCTGATTGATCTCTATTATACTGTAGCAAATGCCCGAACCTCCGGGCCCCACAATTCCCAAGGTCATAGTAAATTTCTTATAACTTCTCTTTCCATAGACAACATTTATTGATATTTCACTCATGCATTTCACTGCTGGTCCTCTATCATGCTGTGACAAATTCATGATCCAACATTCCTCGCTAATCTCAAGGTGAAGGTCACAAAACTGTACATTTGTAAATTTCTTATATTTTGTCTTTGTTTCCTTGCAATGAACGTGTTCGTATTTAAAGCATGTACTGCTGATGGTTTTTGTCATGCCTGGTTTAGCACATGCTCATGGTCATATAATGATTAAATGTCTCGGCAGTTTCGACACCGCTTCCGTGGCAGAATTATTGTCTTTAAAAAATATCATACAGCTTCTCAATAATAACATTGAAATCTTATGCAAAATTCAAATGTTTCGCAATGTTTGCATTTGGTAGAGGATTTAAGGTTCTATTGCTCTTGGCACTTTAGTTTTACATCTGTCAAAGTACTAGTAAGACCGAAGACTAATATACGCATGTGCAATGTCGATATATAGTACCCTAGAAAATAAAAGTTTGCCAGACAATCATTTAATTTTACGACTCCACATGCAGGGTGTTACATAGCTCTGGTATACATGTGACTATCTTCATGCCACAGTATGTGAGACCAATTGACACCTAGCGATCACTTGGCAATTCATAAACTCCCATCTGACCAGTGGTAATCTGGTGGCAGAAATATGAGCAGCCAAAAGTTTGGTGGTCTCGCGCACCATGTGTAAGCTACTGGAGAGTGCAGCGACATCATTATCTCCGGGTAACAAGTCAGCTTTGTTGCACCGCACTTTGTGATCTGCATATTTATCAGGATGCCAATTGCTTATTGCCGATACTATTTTGCAAGTCATGGCAGGTGGGCAGTATACATTTATCTATAATTAAATACCATTATGTTCAATTACTATACGGTGTACATGATGTATTGAAAAGTGTAAATAAAACATTTAATCATAAAAAAGTATACATTTTTGACTGGTTTGAGGTGCTGATGTCGTCCAGTAATTAGTGCATGTGCCAGAAGGGTGGGTGCTACCATCCGTGCGGGCAAATTTTCACTGTTATTTTATGAAAGGTATATGTATATACATTACAAAAATCTCGGGTGGCCATGTCGGACTCACAGCTTAGTAACAGAAATCACGTGGTTTCCATGGCAACCACCATATTCATAATATACAGAAAGCATATACAATGTATTGTAAAGTGATGCTTACCAAGTTTCTGTTCATGTACAGTTTATTTGTCTCAGAATCGTTAACATAATAATGAAATATATTCTTCGTTGTGAATAAACTATAATAATCGTGTTTATGTGGACGAAAATTCAATATGGCCAAAAAATACATGTTTTGCAAATGTAACTTCTTTGAAATTACATATTTTAATAAGTTTAGTATCTAAAATCAGGCGATAACAGCCATGAAGTATGTGGACGTCGATATTAATTAATTGCATGAACGATCTAGTGGTAAATATCCAACATGGTTGCCAAATTTCAGCATTTGCCTTATGTTGGCATTATATGCTATTTACACCACTCTTTAAACTTGCAGAGAAATATAAGGGTCATCAGCAGTCACACTATATACATAGCGTCTCCTGCGATAAGTAATTATTCCTTATGGGCTTTTGTCTGTAATCATGAGCGTCTGTGTGTCTTTCCATCTGCTTTGGGGCCGCCTACTAAGAAAAGGGACCTTATGACGCACGCGACCATCGTAGCCCCAGGTCAGCATGCGCATGCGCAGGCCAGCGTCTACGCTTTTAGCCATTCATATCAGTTGGTGCCGTGTATAACACCAATAAATTAGATACAATACGACATCTCTGCATCTTGTGTGAGTATTACATTGCATTTTACAAATCCCTATGCAACCTTTATCGGAAGGGGTTTTACGTCTGGTTAGAGGAGGAACACCAGACTGAACTGCACAAACTGAATGATACCATCATCGTGACAGGGAAACGTCACAGTGAAGTAACACAAGACAACCTGAGCGAAGTACTGAACAACGATTCATGTGGCTCAGTCTTCGAGCTGTTCAGTATATACCTAGATGTCCCAGATAAGCTGCGTATTTGCGTAAATACCCAATTAAAATGGCCAAAAACCCAATTGAAATCAGAAGTAGTGAGTATCAAAAAGCAATGAGAACAATTGTGGTACGTTTATCATGCTGCAGAAAAAAATAAACAGACCACAAATATAGCATAGTTTTCTTATTTTTCCATGAAAACACATCTTGGTATTTCATTAGTGAAATGCCAAGACATGTTTTCATTTCGAAACAAACTATTCAATAATTGCTGTCTGTTGATGTGTAAACAGTAGTGTGATTTTATTTTGCCCAATTAAAATTTTAAAATACCCAATTGCTTCAGAAATGATGGAGTAACAATACTCAATTACTAATTCCTTATCTGGAGCCTTGTGTCCTAAGAACATACAGGGATGACCTTTCTGCTTTTTGGATGAGCTACACTGATTTGGATGACCTCGTACTTGGTCTTGTCCAAGCTTATAGGGAGGGCAACTGGGATGTTCATATTGCCGTGACAAGAGCAATTACCCCATGGTTCTGCGCATATGATAGACAGAACTATGCGAAATACATGCCCGTGTATTACAACCAGATGGCATGTCTTGAAAATGAACGGCCGCAAGCGTACACACATCAAGCCAATGGAGGGTTCTCTTTGCAACTCGGTAGGGACAATGTGTTTGGTCGAATTCCTGTTGACCAGACCATCGAGGAGACAGTTTACAAGGATACTCAAACAGCAGGTGGCACCAAGGGCTTTAACCTCAAGCCGGGTGCAGTAAGTCGTTACTACATAATAGCTGAGTACAGAAGCATGTGCCTTAAAAATATCAGAGAAATGATAAAGGCAAAGGCACGCAGTGGTGTGTCACATGCAGATCTCACAAAAAGACGAATTAAACACGTGATTTTCAGCAACATAGTTGCCAGACACCGTATTCATCAATGGAGGAAACTACTTGCATGTTCTGATAGTAAGACTGCCGCCTTGAACAACTTCTTATGTGACACATGGCAATGTCCGGTATATCGAAAAAGGCTTGGTGACAAAGCGACAAATCACACGACAAAAACAATGCTACAAAAAAAAGTTTCTAAAGATGATGTATCTCTTGTCGACAAATTGCTGACATCTCAGGAAGAAGCAGATACTCCCATTCTGCTACATTCAAAGCATGCAAAAACAGAGCATGAGCCAATTATTGTTATTGTCTCATAGGACACCGATTGAGACATTTTGATGTAAGTAAGCTAGCATATTTATTGGGCAAGGACGTATGCAAGGCATTACCTGGACTGCACGCATTTACTGGATGCGATACAGTGAGTGCGTTTGCTGATCGTGGGAAGGTGAGTGGCATGAGTTTGATGTTGAAAGATGAGAAATTTCAGAAAGCCATGACCGAGTTGGGAGATAAGTGGTCAATTTCCCAAGATTTGTTCAGCGTTCTGCAGGAATTGACATGCAAATTGTACTTGACGCGCACACATCGTACTCACATGAATGACCTGCGATGTGAACTATTCAGGGCTAAACAAGGCAATGTAGAATCTGGACTGCTGCCACAGTGCGCAGATAGTTTGTAGTTTGCACAAACTATCAAACCGCCATCTGGCGCAAATGTTTAGAACAAACGCCCGATGTACCAAGCCTGCATGGTCATGGTTGGACTGTGGAGGATAAGCTGCTGCTTGTGGACTGGATGAAAGGACCACTTGAACCTGATGCCGTGTTGGAGTTGATGGCATGTAGCTGTAGTAGGAAGTGTATACTTCATGTCATGACTGTCAGTGCATGGCCAATGGCCTGAAGTGTTTTCCAGCATGCAAATTCCAAACATAACACGATAACATGTACCAGGACGATGATGTAGTGGGAGATGAGATCTCACATGACGATGACGACGATGATACTGATGATGATGGGTAAACTGGTGAAATAGTTATGACGGAGGTACAACATATGTTAAAAATGTTTGCCGGAACGAATCAACTACACGTATATGCAATCAATGTATCTACATCAACATGCACGTGAATGGAAATGAAGTAAAATGGTATGACCCACTCTTTCTTGAAATACATGAAAACAACTCATCCTGTTAAACTAATATAGTATATACGATACATAATGTACGTACCTGCTGCCATGGGGATTGACCCCGCCACAGGTTTATGTACAAACCCATCTCATTATACTATATTCAGCGAGTGGTTCATACTAGTGCATGATACACTTTCGTACATGTATGTATATCGATACTGTTGTCTGGTGTGGTTCTATTGTTAATAGTGTAGCGACCATCCTGGATACCCAATAGCACATCTAGTAGGTGTTATGATCGAGTGCTAGAATGCATGTATTTCTCATGTTCCACATGCCCGCTAACGAGTAGTATGTTGTAGCATGTATTTTTGTTATGAAAATAAAATAGTGTTTTGTGATTTCATAGTGATTTATTAGACTAAGTGTAGCTTTTGTTTCTCTTCGATCAGTCATATCAATCATATCAAGATCACTGTTTCCGTAATTATTTGTGACATTTAATGCACACCGGTGCCTTGTTGGAAATTATAGCTGTTACTTACAATAATTTTTCCTAATTATGCATATCAGTATATAGTGTGTGTGAAGAGCAATCCCATGTTGTGTAGGTTTAATGTTTTTATACCCCCCGCAACGAGTTGTGGGGGGGTATACTGGAGTCAGGTTGTCCGTGCGTCCGTGCGTCCGTAAACTTAACATCAGAGAAATATTGTTATAACTTCTATTTCCTTCATATAAAATGCTTGATATTTCACACATGCATTCCTGTAAGGCTCTACTACCATGCTGTGCCAAATCCACGACCGTCCAACCCCCCGCATCCCTAAGGTCAGGTCAAATACTTAGTCCGTAAACTTAAACATCAGAGAAATATTGATAATTCTATTTCCTTCATTTAAAATGCTTAATATTTCACACATGCA
Source organism: Conchocele bisecta (assembly GCA_029237695.1). Classification (NCBI taxonomy): domain Eukaryota; kingdom Metazoa; phylum Mollusca; class Bivalvia; order Lucinida; family Thyasiridae; genus Conchocele; species Conchocele bisecta. The sequence continues at coordinate 39,654,621 of CM055280.1, read as the reverse complement.
TTCCTGTAAGGCTCTACTACCATGCTGTGCCAAATCCACGACCGTCCAACCCCCGCAGATCCCAAGGTCAAGGTCAAATACTTAGTCCGTAAATTAACATCAGAAATAGTTTACTTCTATTTCCTTCATTTATGCTAATATTTCACACATGCATTCCTGTAAAAGGCTCTAACTACCATGCTGCCATCCACGACCGCCCAACCCCCGCAGATCCCAGGTCAAGGTCATAATTTAGTCTTCTATTAAAACTTAACATCAAGAAATATGTTATAACTTCTAATCCTTCATCATCAATATTTACACTGCATTCCTGTAAGGCTCTACTACCATGCTGTGCCAAATCCACGACCGTCCAACCCCCGCAGATCCCAAGGTCAAGGTCAAATACTTAGTCTCTTTACAAAACTTAACATCAGAGAAATATTGTTCTAACTTCTACTTCTTTCATCTAAAATGCTTAATATTTCACGCATGCATTCCTGTAAGGCTCTACTACCATGCTGTTCCAAATCCACGACCATCCAACCCCCGCTGATACCAAGGTCAAGGTCAAATACTTAGTCTCTTTACAAAACTTAACATTAGAGAAATATTGTTCTAACTTCTACTTCCTTCATCTAAAATGCTTAATATTTCACGCATGCATTCCTGTAAGGCTCTACTACCATGCTGTGCCAAATCTACGACCGTCCAACCCCGCTGATACCAAGGTCAAGGTCAAATACTTAGTCTCTTTACAAAACTTAACATCAGAGAAATATTGTTCTAACTTCTATTTCCTTCATCTAAAATTCTTAATATTTCACACATGCATTCCTGTAAGGCTCTAATACCATGCTGTGCCAAATCCATGACCATCCAACCCCCGCTGATCCCAAGGTCAAAAAAAAAAATTCTTATTATTTCACTTGTGCATTCCTCTAAGGTTGTACTATCATGCTGTGACAAATCTACGACTGTCCAACCCCCGCTGATCCCAAGGTCAAGGTCACATACTTAGTCTCTTTACAAAACTTAACATCAGAGAAATATGTTATAACTTCTATTTCTTTCATTGAAAATTCTTAATATTTCATATGCTGTGACAAATCCCCGCTGATCTCGAGGTCAACGTCACATACATACCGTATAACCTCGAATTAACGCCCCCCTCCTAATAAACGCCCCCCCCCCCCCCACCAAATTAAAAAAATAAATTACCATTGACCGCCAATTTCAAACACAAATAATCCTTAAATCCTTATTTGTGTTTGAATTTTATTTTATTTTTTTATTTTTTTTATTCTTTTTTATTCTTTTTTACTGGCTAATAAACGCCCCCCTTTTGTAAAATGTAACGCCTCTGGGGGCGTTAATTGGAGGTTATACGGTAATCTCTTTACAAAACTTAACATCAGAGAAATCGGTTATAACTTCTATTTCCTTGCTCGGATCTGCTTCACATTTCACACACTCATTGCTCCAATGGACCTCTACCACCCTGTGACAAATTCACGTTCATGCCGCTCGCGCTAATCCCAGAGTCAAGGTCACAAGCCCACACACTTGGAAATTTTTACATATTTTAGGGGTACCTGGGCCCACGCGGGGGGTATTCCGTAAGCCTCGCTTACTGACCAATCTAGTTTGTTCTGTTACATTTTTGTCTTTATGTCCCACATGTATTGCATTACTATAATACGTTCACATACATATAGTAGGCATAACAAGCCATTTTCTGGTACCTACAACACTATGCAAGCATCAAATACCATTTGAAAGTGTGATAGTGCTTAACAACCGATATATTTCGATTTACAAGATGAGTGTGTAGGTTTGCTTTTTCCCACATTCAGATTTTTTTTACTGGAAAACCTGTTGACATAGAAACGGCGTTTTTTCTGGGACTAAGCTGCCACTGCCGCACGGCCACCCCGGTTTTTATACGACCGTTTTTTAAGAACGGTACGTATTATGTTTTACCGCATGGCGGGCGGGCGGGTGGGCGGACGGACGGCTGGCGGGCGGCTGAAGGAAAAGTGCATACTTCGTGTACACAACTCCTCCGAAACTGTTCAGTCGATCGATCTGAAACTATGCACACGTCTTCTACACATATTGAAGATGTGCACCTTGGTGTTTTTATGCCAAAAAAATATTTTTTAACAAAAATATCACCTTTTTAACTTAGCCATTTTTTCTACATTTTTCTGTACAATTCTATATACGGTACAGAGTTTGTGTACACAACTCCTCCGAAACCGTTCAGTCGATCGTTCTGAAATTATACACACGTCTTCTACACATATTGAAGATGTGCACCGTGGTGTTTTTATGCCGAATAAATATTTTTTTAACAAAAATATCACCTTTTTAACTTAGCCATTTTTTATACATTTTTCTATACAATTCTATATACGGTACAGAGTTTGTGTACACAACTCCTCCGAAACTGTTCAGTCGATCGTTCTGAAACTATACACACGTCTTCTACACATATTAAAGATGTGCACCTTGGTGTTTTTATGCCGAAAACATATTTTTTAACAAAAATATCACCTTTTTAACTTAGCCATTTTTTCTACATTATTGTATCCAATTCCCTATCATTTCTACTTTACACTCTACTTTTCTATCTCTGCCTAAATTAGTATACATGTTTAGCACAACGAGATGAAGAAATAATGCTATAGACTTTCAAATTCTCATTAATGTTTCTTGCCTTGATGACATCTTAACATTTCTGCATCTTCGTTGTCTGGCCCATATTCGACGGGCGTATTTTGTGACTTGCGGCACTCTTGTTTAACATTGCAATACATGTACCTATCCCAAATGCATAGTTAGAATTTGTCCGCACGAATAGTACCAGTCGGCCCTTTTTAGGGTATTAACAGACAAACATTTTATGGTAATCTGGCAGCCATCTTTAATTTACATCACCAAGAAGGTCGTGAAATGGTGAAATAACTTCAGAATCTCATTTTACCACCTTGAAAACATACATTTAGACGCAAAGTTTGTTACTATGTGTTATCTAGAACAAACGTTAAGGTGCTAGTACCATACAGCAGCCATCTTGGCCGCCATCTTGGATTGTAAAAATTCTAAGCCACTGGCGGGTTCCCACCGAGACCATATTTCATCTATACATCAAGTACTATGGAAAATGCAGAGAACTGCTTGTTACAAAACAATTGCATGGTGCCATGGTCGAGCCAGCAGAAGATTGAAGAGTGCTGTAAATAGAATACACCGCCGGCCCGTTGCAGCAAACATACGACAAAATGTCGAAATTTGGCAGCCATGCTGGATATTATCCACTAAATCATTTATACAATGAATTGTTATCGATTTTCACATGATATATGGCTGCTAGCACCATATTTTAGATACTAAAAGTGTGTCATTTAGAAGAAGTTGCATGGCGAAACTTGTATTTTGGCGGCCATATTGGATTTTCGTCTACATACACACGGTTACAATAGTTTATTAATGAAGACAAATATGCTTCATTATTATGTTAACGATTCAGAGACAAATAAACCTTACACCATGAACAGCAACTTGGTCAGGATCACTTTACAATGTATGCGCTCTGTATATTGTGAATATGGTGGTTGCCATGGAAACCACGTCATTTTTAGGGTATTAACAGATGTACTAAATGGAGTGTAACGTTTTTGTGTCCGAATACCGAACTTGTTATACCGGTAGTCCATGTGTATTGTGGGAATATGTATCAGTTATATTGTCTTTTATGCTTTTACTTTACAGAGACAATAAATTAATAAAAATAATAATAAATTTTACTTAAATTTGCAAGTATAAAATACTGGATTTTATAATATGGGAACTGTTCCATTGCTGTGCCCTAGGAAACGGTCGAGTGCGGAGGCGCGGGAACTGAGGAACAAGGTGCGTGACAGCGGCAGTGCCAAGGTGATCGACGGCTACACGAGCGCCAGTCAGGGTGCCGAGCTCGCCTTCCACGAAGTCCAGCGCCTCCTCTCCATTGTAAGTACTGGTTAAAAGATGGCTGTTGTAAGTACTGGCTCAATGGTGGCTGTTGTAAGTACTGGTTCACTGATGGCTGTTGTAAGTACTGGCTCAATGGTGGCTGTTGTAAGTACTGGCTCAATCGTGGCTGTTGTAAGTACTGGCTCAATTGTGGCTAAAATTGTGTCAAAAAACCAGCTTCATCATCATGGTATAATTTTAATATTACTTGACGGATTGTTTTAATATTTGGGCACTTGATATATGTGAGCATTTGAAACACACTCATGCCGCCATTAACATGACCTTCACCTTTTTACCTCACATATTTGCGGAAACACTTAGCCATTGTTTGCGTCAAAAAGTTTGTACAAGTTCCTTAATCATCGTATAACATTAATATTACTTGATGGATTGTTTCAATATTTGGACACTTGATACATGTCAGAATTTGGAACACACTCATGCCGCCGTTAACATGACCTTGACCATTTTGACCTTCAGATGGTTGTGGAAACACTTAGCCACTTTTGTATGTCAAAAAGTTTCTTCAACCTTGACCTTTTTCGTATTTTAAACATGCACTTCTCGGGCGGTTGTTGTGATGCTTACTTTAGCTCCTGCCCATGATCATGTTATGGTCAAATTCCTCGACGGGCGCGACACCGCTTCCGTGGCGGAATTATTGTCTATCTTAGCAGTCACGGATCTGCAACGGAAAAAAATTAGTAGTGGCCGGTGGTGGAACAAACTTTTCCGTCACGATAACACCACCGATCCGCGTTGAATTTACACTATACAGCGTGGAGGCATCACGGCACCACGCTGTAAGGTGGCCAGCCACTACATAGGACGGACTGCTAATCCCCTTTGACAATATTCCATGTCCGTCTTCCTGAGTGGAATTTGGCAAAAACACGATGAGCCGACTGTACATCATACTTGTGCACAAATGTCGCACAATCATGCTGCCCTTCATATATGACCTTCAACATTTGACCTTCACAATTGTACGTATGAATACTTAATACTTTTGGTTAATTAACTTTGCCACAGTTTCTCCAATCTGCCACATTGGGCATTTCGTGTGCCGATAGGCAACATTTTCTTGTTTTTATTAAATCAAGGCTGCCAGCGCGGGGATTACCGATAGCTAAGTGATAGCGATGCCCTTGTTATCATTTTTGTTTCCTATCACGCCATTTCTCGATATTTCATGCATACCTTTCTCTAATGGTTCTCTATCATACCATGCCAAATCCACGACCCTCAGACCCCCGCCTATCCATAGGTCAAGGTCACAGTATTAGTGTCTTCACAAACTTAACATTGTGAAACACCCCACTTCTTGATGTTTTACTCATACCTCATCTAATGTTTTATGGCATGCCAAAAATATGACCCTCAGATCCCCGCCTACCCCAAGGTCAAGGTCATAGTGTTAGAGCTTTCACAAACTTAACATTGGAGAAAATTTGTTATAATTACTCTTTCACTTCACCCCACTTCTTGATATTTCACACATGCCTTCGTCTAATGATTCTCTATCGTGCCGTGCAAACCCATGACCATCCGACCCACACCTATCCGTATGTCAACGTCACAGTCTTTGTCTCTTCACAAACTTAACATTGTGAAACACCCCACTGCTTGATACATGCCCACACATGCATTTGTTTAACGATTCTGTATAATTTTATACCAAATCCATGACTCTTAGACCAATCGCTGCCCCAAAGTTAAGGTCAGTCTTAGTGTGCTCACAAACATTGGGAGAAATTTGTTATTATAACTTCTGTTTTCTATCACGCCACTGCTTGATATTTCGCACATGCCCTCTAAGGCCCTCTAATGGTTCTCTATCACGCCATTCCAAATTCACGACTATCAGACCCCTGCTAACTCTCAAGATCACAATCTTAGTGCTTTCACAAACTTAATTTAACACATGCTTTCCTCTAATGATTTTCCATCATGCCATGCCAAATTGACGACCATCAGACCTCTGCTAACTCCAAAATCAAGGTCACCATCTAAGTGTTGTCACAATATTAACATTTGGGGAAATTTGTTAGAATTTCTGTTTCCCTTCACCCTACTTCTAGATATTTCACACATGCCTTCCTCTAATGAATCTCTTTCATGGCATGCCCAATAAATGACTGTCAGACCTCCATTAACCTGGAGGTCAAGGTCACAGTCTTAGTACACAGACAAACTTAACATCGAGGGAAATTTCTTTTAATTCCTTTCACACAACTTGACATTGCGGGGTATATATTCCATACTGCCTGTTGTGTAGGAGCTGGGTGTGGACGGGCGGCCACGGGTGGAGGACGCGGGTCTGCGGGACGGGGAGGGGGGCGAGGCGCCAGTCGCCGGGGTCTGGGACGCCAACTGCCACTACGAGCAGATGGAGGCCCTCAACTACGCAGCCCGCGCCAGCTGTGAGCTCGCCTTCGAGAAGGTACGCCTCACTGATCCACACACATGTTTATCTAAACGCTAGTATTTTGGCATTCAACAGTTACTAATTATGCTCCCATCTTACGAAGTACACTGAGGGGTATATAATTTTTACCTTTCTGTCCAGTCCGGTCATCCTCGGTGTATCCATCTGTAGTCCATCCTTAACACATAAACTTAACATTTAGAAATTTGCATCAAGGTTTTTATTGGTCCAGCCGGGGATTTAGAGTATTCATCATATGCATTGATCTGGGACCAGGATATTTCACCCGAGTATCAGAATATGACACCAGCTAAATTCATACGACTTTGATACGTCCAATGTGTTCTCCATGTCAACAAATTGGTTAAAATCCGTCCACAAGGTGCAGCACACCCACAAAGTTTTCACCCAACAAATCGGGTTCTAATGCCATTTCATTGGACAGTTTACGAAGTATTATCAAATTAATGTTCAATGTCGTCACCATGCAGCCCTGATGACGCCAAAATTAATGTCGCCAATTACCGACATCTTGAAAATTATAACACCATCATGACACTTCAACAACTATTATTGAAAACAATAAACATAAAACTATTCATTATGTTATAGAGTAATAATTGTACGTTACATTAGCCGTAATATTGCCCAATTAGAAAATATGAGACCAGCGCATGTAGGGTGAGACAAGGAAATCTCACATGGGCGTGACTATACAGATCTCTGGGCACCAGGTGGGCGAGAACACTTGCTCTACTGATTGTTCCACATTTTCCCACCGACTTACTTTTGGCCATTAAACATATTAAATTCCAAAAATATCTAAACTTAGATACTTTTTCGTAAATAATATAACCGGCATCCTCCCCAATTATTTTCATTTGACAAAATTTTGTTAAATATTGATTTTATAGGGAAAATACAATATTTCTATGGGATATTAACACTGTCGATATTGTAATACGGTGCAGACAAGAGTATATATATGTCACCAAGATGGAGTCACGGGACGACAGCAGGTAAGTGTCAGTTTAATTAAATATTTTACAGCTTACAGGGCATTATCAGCAACGTATCTGATATGTACCAGGGCTCCAGATAAGGAATTTGGCATTGGGTACTGTTACTCCATACTTTTGAAATCAATTGGGTATTCTCAATTTTCAATTGGGTATTTTAAAAACATTACCCCATCAATTTTTTTCAATTGGGTATTTCCATATTTTGATCACAAAAACCGATTCGGAATGGTAATGTTTTGTTGTTCATATAATTAATTGAAGCAGTGTTATACTTACATGTGTATGGTAACACTGCTTCCCTTACTTATAAGAACACCAAAATGATTAGTTCCAAGTTTTCAATGATTCCAAGTACATATAAGTAATTGTTACTAGAGTAATTGCATGGGCTTATGGCATTTGTGACCTGTGTAGTTTCGGATCTGCTAGCACACTTATAGTTATAAGTTATGTAACAAGCAGTATCGTGTATTCAAAAATCATGCGAGATGTTTCATTATCTGAATGACAAACAGTGCATACGCTGATCAAGAATGCTTTGATTGGCAGATTGATCTTTGCAACACGGGATCCAGTTTTTTTTTGCCGACCACGTTTGACAGCAATTCATCAATAATGTCAATCACGATTAATTTGGGGTCTCCACACACCGAGCTCAACAAAATGACTGTATGATGCCTTGTGCAATGGATTGAGATTCCATCTTTGCATCGGTCGTAAAATAAATCGAAATAAGGTTAACATTGGTGGTGGACTTTTGCAATTTTTTTCTTCCACATTTGTTGTGGCCGCCATTTTGTTGCGCCATGTGTCACCAATTTTCTACGAAAAAAGCTGACATGATCCGATTGGTGATATTTATAGTGTCTATCGCTACTACGATTATATTAATTGGTGAATTCGGGCGCCGTTCAACTCGTCCTATTTTAACTTAGTTAATTCGACCGCCATTTTATTCAACGTGTGCGTTGGTCGAAATAGTAATAATGTTACCATATTTTCATTTATTACTTATGATACTGTCCCACATGTAAAATATAAGCCTGACACATTGAAAATAATAAAATGTCTGTCACGGACGTTTTTCGTTGCATCTCCTTGTCGCCGAAACAAGCAGTTTCACATCGATTTCAATTTAAGAAAATAGACTAGTAATGAGCCTGGATGTCCGGTTCACAATAGTGTCGCATTGCCGTTTTTTTCCCACAATTATTGATTTGAAAATCAGTAATATTTTCCGTAAATGACGTAATTGATAGGCCCTCTTATCCGATTTTTTTTCTCAAAATCAATATGGGCAAAAACGGCCGATGCGATAAGGGTGGAAATTTTAGATTTTGGTTCATTAACTTGGAACGGTACCCGAAACAACTGCCGTGTGATGGGTTACTAGAGTTTCGAGTTGGACACATTTTTTTCCCGCTGAGAGTCGGAATCTCTCCCGCTATATCCTGGAGTTCAAATCGAATACACCCGAAAACTGGTTTCCAGCCGTTATCGGTGATATACAGCGAGACATTGTCCGCAGCTAGAGCCGGGACCAGACTTTGTAAACATTGAATGGCCGACCGCACAGATCATCGGCGATGATTTTGTAGGATTGTATACATGAACAAATCTAGCAGTACGCGACAGACTGAAAATACATTTGAGGAGTACGCTACAGGATAAAAAAGAATTGCGTACCGGACATTTTAATTGCTTTTTGGTACGCATTGTCTCTGATTTTAATTGGGTTTTTGCATGTTTTAATTGCGTATTTACGCAAATATGCACCTTATCTGGACCTCTGTGTACAGACGCAGAAATGAATACTCTGTCCAACGATCACGCTCACAATACTAAGGACAACGCATTTTCTGAATGACACGTTACTGTACGTGAATTTTGAATCAAAGGAGCGTGATGAAAGTGCCGATTTCTGGCTAACAAACACGTGTTATTGTTTGTTTTTGATTGCGTTATCGAGTAATACCATTGGCAAATTAACTACATGAGTAGTATGCTTTAGAATCTACTTAGACTATATAAAACATGACGTTTTATTTTATTTTAGTTTTGTGTGAAAATAAATAACATTCAAATCATGTGCAGTTTTCTCCCAAGAAATATAGTGTTATTTGCCCGGTCACAATATAAATCTGCCTCAGAAAAATTTACTGACGAATGCAAATGGCAAATGATTCCCACATGACCTGTCATAATTTGTCTGAAGCAAGGTTATATCGTTTAACAAATATGGTGACCTGAACAAATTCTAGAAGACAAAACGAGGATACAAGTACATCATGCAACAGGTTAGCATGTTCCACCATATCTTGAGTTCTCTTGTTGTATTCCCTCTGACCGAAGGATTAATTGTGATGACTTAACTTACAAGTATTATAAATAAATGGGAACGTCAAAACTACAATACAGACAAAATTCTATCATATTATTTGTTATGTAAATGACAATGCCACAGATAGGCATACTATTGATTTTCAATTACGGCAGCAGTACTCGCATGTGATTCTACAAACAACACTGGTGTTCTAATTTCAACGTGTCAAAATAAATAGACAACAAGGGAGTTAATAATAAGTTGATTAAACTGGTTAAAATAGTCAAGTATTATGGATAAATATGTCGGCTAAATGGATGAGAAATTTATGTACACATTTCGTTATTTAACTATGTAAAATATTTGCAATTTGCAATGTCGGGTAGTGGACATTCGTTTTCAGTGGGGAAATAACAGGTGGAAATACAGTGAAATCGCGATGGCTCGAAATGCGATGGCTCGTAATGTCGGGCTCGCTCGAAATGGCGTCGTGGCCCCGATAATTTTCCCTATATGTTTAATGTATTTTACATGCGATGGCTCGAAATGCAACTCCTCGAAAAATGCGATCGCTCGAAACAATTGTCAAGTCCCGCAGACACATTTCTCGATATTTTGCTATATGATGACTCGAAATTGATGTCGAAGTTTGTGTTTGGCTAATTTTCACACCTCCGTGTCCGACTTATTACGATCAAAGGCCGAGCCACGCTCTACCTGTCTGTGAAATGTCATTTCTTTTCAAGTTCAGTTAATTGCCTAAAGTGGTGTAATTTGATCGTTAACGTTGTTGATGGCGATCATTTTGTGAATTCTATATTAGATTATTCGGAAACTTTCAACATAATTTGTGGAAACTCTTATTTATTGTTATGCTTGTACATTATTTGTGAAATAAAAGTTATTGTATTCTTAATTTGTTGTTGTTGTTTTGTGTCCCATAACAGCTCAACGGCATATGGCGATTTATTAAATATTCTGGGTTTCGTCCACTCGGAGTATTTAATAGAGTCGTAAGTCATTGGTCGTTTTTCGTTTTGACTCCCGTGTTATTCGAGAGGCTACCCAGGAGTTACAACGAAAAACGCCCATTGAAAATACCACTGTTTCGAGTGACGTCACAACCACCTGCTGCATTAATTATAGTGCGCCGCTATTTATAGTGAATACTGGACCTTTTCTCCCTTTTGACTTTGATAATAATTGAAATAAAGACAGTTTTGTAAATACATGTAGTTTATTCAATTTTGCATGATAACTAATCTGCGAATAAATATTATAATCATCTAAAACATTGGATACATTCTATTGTGCTTTCTTCATTTCCTAAATCCGACGGGTACAGTAGTCGGCATATATAACAAAATTGAAAGATGCGATGGCTCGAAAGATGCGATCACTCGAACAAAATGTGCGTTCCCGTGGCATTTCGAGCCATCGCGATTTCACTGTATATCTTAACAAAGTAACATCATAGGTACCGGTTGGAGTCGTATTTATTTGACTAAACTCCATCCAGTTAGCTGTAAATGGTAAAGTACCTGATAATTACCGGAAAACTCGATTTATTTGATAGTACGTACATGTATTTATGAATATAATAATATGATCCTGCACATAATTCCCGAAAGTGGGCGCAAAGAAAGAAAAAATTGTTGCGTCCGCGGGTTAAGGACTGTTATCATGATTGGACACTTGACCTTGTCTTATAATTATAATACGAGAACACGACAAACTGACGGTAAAAGATGTAATCAATGCACCTTATGTCAGCTGGCTCTGAAGAGAAATGTGCGACACACCTTATCTATTATGTCGTACCTGTACAAACCGTAGCCTGTTTTCGCGAACACCGTATCCTTTTATGCAATTGCTTACGGAAACTCTACACCACAACAGGCGGTACAAACCATATTAAGATAATATAAAATTATATATAAAATTACATAAAAACATGTCACATCCTACATGTAGAGAGCGGAGTCTTTCCACAGATCATTTAGACTGTATTTACTTGATATCGCCACCGAAAATGGGCAATAACACATGTTTGTTAGCCAGAAATCGGCACTTTCGTCTCGCTCCCTCGATTCAAAAGTCACGTACAAAAAGATGTCATCTTTTGAAGCATATTATTCAGAAAATACATTGTCATTAGTATTGTGAGCATGATCGTTGGACAGCGTATTCATTTCTGCGTCTGTACATATCAAATACTTTGCTGATAATGACCTGTAAGCTGTAAAATATCTTAATTAAACTGACACTTACCTGCTGTCGTCCCGCGACTTCATCTTGGTGACATGTATATACCCTGTCTGCACCGTATCACAGAAACTCTCCACCGTATCACAATACCGATAGTGATTAACGTGGGGGCTAAAGTAGATTTTTTGCTCACCTGAGTGAAGCTCATGTGAGCTATTGTTACCGCAATGTGTCCGTCCGTCCGGGCACACATTAGGGTACTTATGTGGCTAGCCCCACAGGGTTATGGACTTGGTAAAGGATAGGGTTGGTTACAATTAGCCATCTAAAAAATCCTTTTATGTGGCTAAAAATCGTTTTATGTGGCTAATATTTAATATGTGATAAGCCACATAAGTATAGTACTGTAAGAACGTCCGTCCGTCCACCGTCCGTCCGTGTCCGTCCGGGCACACATTAGGGTACTTATGTGGCTAGCCCCACAGGGTTATGGACTTGTTAAAGGATAGGGTTGGTTACAATTAGCCACCTAAAAAATCGTTTTATGTGGCTAAAAATCGTTTTATGTGGCTAATATTTAACATGTGATAAGCCACATAAGTACCCTAATGTAAGAACGTACGTCCGTCCGTCCGTCCGTCCGTCCGTCCGTCGTCCGTCCGTGAACATTTTTAAACGTCTTCTCCTCGGTAACCATTGGGCCTATAGTCACCAAACTTCGTGGTCATGGTCCTTAGGTAGGGGGATTACAAAATTGTTAAAATGACATCATTACGTAATCCAAGATGGCCACCGTCTAAAAATAGCAGAAATTCTTCAAAAATCGGATTTCGACAAAACTTGGTAGGAATGATCGATGTACAATGATCGATGTACAATGCTCTTTCAAAGTTGTTAAAACGGTGACCCCGGTGTCAAAAATGGGCGTCGCCCGTGGGGTCAAATTGGGGTCAAAATTTTATTTTTGACCGAATATGGTCATGTCATATATCAAATCGAAGGTATCAACGACGCGATCACTCTGGTGCATTTTTTGTCGAAATCAGATGGTTATGTCATCCAAGATGGCAGCCGAAAGGTCAAAAGGTTGTTCTTTTATTAGAGATTTCAAAATTTTTCTTCACATGAACCGCTTGGCCCATAGTAGCCAAACTTAAAAGTTATGGTCCATGGGTGAAGCCTTTTCAGATTTGTTAAAATGGAGGTCATCGCTAATCCAAGATGGCCGCCGTCTAAAAATAGCATAAATTCTCGTTTTCTCATGAATCGCTAGCCGAATTTCGACGAAACTTGGTAGGAATGATTGATGTACAATGCTCTTTCAAAGTTGTGAAAATGGTGAACCCGGGGTCAAAAATAGGCGTGGCCCGTGGGGTCAAATTGGGGTAAAATTTTATTTTTGACCGAATATGGTCATGTCTATATCAAATCGAAGGTTTCAAAGAGGCGATCGCTCTGGTACATTTTTTGTCAAAATTGGATGGTCATGTCATCCAAGATAGCCCCCAAAAGGTCAAAAGGTTGTTCTGTTAATAAAGATTTCAAACGTCTTGTTCTCTTGAACCGCTTGGCCGATATTGGCCAAACTTCACGGTAATCGTTATTGGGTCAAGCCTTTTCATTTTTGTTTAAATGGTGGTCATCGCGAAATCAAAGATGGCCGCTGTTGAAAAGTAGGTCAAATTCTTAAAAAAATATTCTTCTCTCGAACTGCCAGGCCGATTTTTACGAAACTTGGTATGAATGATCGATAGTTAACGCTGGTTCAGATTCCTTCAAATGGTGGACCGGCCCGTAATCCCCCCCGGGGGGATTTTTGACTAGTCAACTTTCCCCCCCCACCAGTCAGAAATCCCCCCCCCCCCCTCTATTTTGTTCAACAATGAAAGGTCCAATGGTAAATTTTCAAATAATACAGTGTGGTATTTACCGTATACATGAAATGTATATAGACATAAAATATTAGTTTAAGGGTGGGGAGGATTCTGGGCCAGCCCAAAATCCCCCCCAGGGGGATTTCCAACTAGTCAATTCTCCCCCCCCCCCCCACACACTACCTGTCAAAATAATCTTTCCCCTTATTTTTGTTCAACAATAGAATGTGTTATGATAAATTAACAAATAATTCAAAGTGTAGTATTTACCATATACATGAAATCTATATAGACATAAAATATTAGTTTAGGGGTGGGGGGATTCCAACTAGTCAATTCTCCCCCCCCCCCCCACACATACCAGTCAAAATAATCTTTCCCCTTATTTTTGTTCAACAATAGAATGTGTTATGATAAATTAACAAATAATTCAAAGTGTAGTATTTACCATATACATGAAATCTATATAGACATAAAATATTAGTTTAGGGGTGGGGGGATTCCAACTAGTCAATTCTCCCCCCCCCCCAGAACACTACCAGTCAAAATAATCTTTCCCCTTATTGTTGTTCAACAATAGAATGTGTTATGATAAATTAACAAATAATTCAAAGTGTAGTATTTACCATATACATGAAATCTATATAGACATAAAATATTAGTTTAGGGTTGGGGGGATTCTGGGCCGGCCCAAAATACCCCTGGTGGGGGGGGGATTTCCAACTAGTCAATTCTCCCCCCCCCCCCCCCCCCCCCCCCCCACAATACTACCAGTCAAAATAATCTTTCCCCTTATTTTTGTTCAACAATAGAATGTGTTATGATAAATTAACAAATAATTCAAAGTGTAGTATTTACCATATACATGAAATCTATATAGACATATAAGTTTAGGGGTGGGGGGATTCCAACTAGTCAATTCTCCCCCCCCCCCCCAGAACACTACCAGTCAAAATAATCTTTCCCCTTATTTTTGTTCAACAATAGAATGTGTTATGATAAATTAACAAATAATTCAAAGTGTAGTATTTACCATATACATGAAATCTATATAGACATAAAATATTGTTTATGGGGTGGGGGGATTCCAACTAGTCAACTCTCCCCCCCCCCCCCCCACAACACTACCAGTCAAAATAATCTTTCCCCTTCTTTTTTTTTTGTCAACAATAGAATGTTTTATGATAAATTAACGAATAATTGAAAGTGTAGTATTTACCATATACATGAAATCTATATAGACATAAAATATTATATTTTAGGCCGGCCCAGAATCCCCCCACCCCTAAACTAATATTTTATGTCTATATATAGATTTCATGTATATGGTAAATACTACACTATGAATTATTTGTTAATTTATCATAAAACATTCTATTGTTGAACAAAAATAAGGGGACAGATTATTTTGACTGGTAGTGTTGTGGGGGGGGGGGGGGAGAATTGACTAGTTGGAAATCCCCCCTGGGGGGGATTTTGGGCCGGCCCAGAATCCCCCCCCCCCACCCCATAACTAATATTTTATGTCTATATAGATTTCATGTATACGGTAAATACTACACTATGAATTATTTGTTAATTTATCATAAAACATTCTATTGTTGAACAAAAGTAAGGGGAAAGATTATTTTGACTGGTAGTGTTGTGGTTGTGTTGTTGAACAATAATAAGGAGGAAAATGATTTTTGCTGTGGGGGGGGGGGGGGGAGAATTGACTAGTTGGACCAGGGGCCGGCCCAGAATCCCCCCCACCCCTAAACTTATATTTTATGTGGATATAGATGTCAGATATACGGTAAAATACAACACAATATATTATCAGTTAACTTATCATTAAATATTTCATTTTCATCCCGGGGGGGATTTCTGACTGGGGGGGAAAGTGGCCTGTTACACCGGGTCAAAAATTGGCGGGGCAGGAGGGGTCAAGTAGGATTTACAATGCACTTTCAAAGTTGTGAAAATGGTGACCCCGGGGTCAAAAATGGGCGTGGCCCGTAGTGTCAAATGTCATATTTGACCGAATATGGTCATGTCATATATCAAATCGAAGGTATCGACGAGACGGTCACTCTGGAGCTTTTTTGTCGAAATAGGTAATTACGTCATCCGAGATGGCTGCCGAAAGGTCAAAAGGTCGTTCTTTCAATATAGATTACATACGTCTTCTTCTCGTGAACCACTTGGCCAATATTGGCCAAACGTTACAGTAATGGTCAGTGGGTCAAGCCTTTTCATTTTTTGTCGCGCCCGCTTGCGGAAAGCGCGATATAGTCGGCACTTTGGCGTACGTACGTACGTGTGTCCGGTTAAAGTTTTTGGTTAAGTTGTTTGGTTAAGTTTTTTGGTTAAAGTTTTTGGTTAAGTTCTTTGGTTAAAGTTTTTGGTTAAGTTTTTTGGTTAAGTTTTTTGGTTAAAGTTTTTCGTTAAAGTTTTTCGTTATACTATATCTCTGCAACTGCTTTGCCCATTACCTTGAAACTTCACATGGGTGTTTATCATCATCTATATTTTCATTCTACCCCCCTCCCGTGCGGCCCCTGTGCCCAATGTCAAGGTCAAATTACTTTGAAGTTTTTGGTTAAGTTTTTTGGTTAAAGTTTTTGGTTAAGTTTTTTGGTTAAGTTTTTTGGTTAAAGTTTTTCATTATACTACATCTCTGCAACTGCTTTGCCCATTACCTTGAAACTTCATATGGGTGTTTATCATCATCTATATTTTCATTCTACCCCCCTTCCGTGCGGCCCCTGTGCCCAATGTCAAGGTCAAATTACTTTGAAGTTTTTAGTTAAGTTTTTTGGTTAAAGTTTTTGGTTAAGTTTTTTAGTTAAGTTTTTTGGTTAAAGTTTTTGGTTAAGTTTTTGTCGCGCCCGCTTGTGGAAAGCGCGATATAGTCGGCACTTTGGCGTACGTACGTACGTACGTGTGTCCGGTTAAAGTTTTTGGTTAAGTTGTTGGTTAAGTTTTTTGGTTAAAGTTTTTGGTTGTGTTCTTTGCTTAAAGTTTTTGGTTAAGTTTTTTGGTTAAGTTTTTTGGTTAAGTTTTTTGGTTAAAGTTTTTCGTTATACTATATCTCTGCAACTGCTTTGCCCATTACCTTGAAACTTCACATGGGTGTTTATCATCATCTATATTTTCTTTCTACCCCCCTCCCGTGCGGCCCCTGTGCCCAATGTCAAGGTAAAATTACTTTGAAGTTTTTGGTTAAGTTTTTTGGTTAATGTTAAACATTGTATTAGCGAGCCAACCTCACCAAACCCTCGGTTACCTATGTAAACAGCGGGTCTGCCGCGCAATAGGTAATGCGGTCAAATAGGTCACGATGCAGTGACTATTTTCAATCAATAACTTATGTTGTAAGCGATTGTAATGTGTATTTTTAATATTTATATTATTAAAATGTATCATATCGGTACCCCTTTAAGTAATATTTGTATATTTTAAATGTAATGATGTTGTCATGAAGCGCATGAATATAAGTATTAATTAATCCAGTTTATACTGAGGCAAATCACACAGCCTAAAAACATAGTGCTGGAGTATAAACCATAGTATCGTATATTATTCATAAGTATATCACTATTAAACATTAATTACAATATGTATGCATATTATTAAAACAGTAGATGCTACCGCTGTTTCGCTGTATGTGATATTTATAACAAAATATTATTCTCGTCCGCTACGGATTTCTGTCACACAAAGCGCCATTTTCAGTTCATATTTTGACCTGTGCATATGAACCGGACTAAGTTTAAACAACGCTCGATTCCGTCCAATTCAGATTTCTCTGCAGAATGTTCAGACTAACTACATATTAAGTAATGTTTGCTAAATAAGTGTTAACGGCTGGAACATGGTTATCACTAAAAGGAAGAAACCACAGTCGTATTATTGAAAAATAAGATTTACCTGAGACCTCATGGAGGCCGCCATTAATCCAGTGTAAACAATAGACCGTGTGATCCCATTTCCTGAGTAGCCCCCGCTTAGTGAAACGATGTGCTAATCATGATATTATGTTCCCCAATAATTGGAAACGGTTTGAATTTCTCGGTAAAAACTACGAAAGTCATAAAAAAATAACGATGTATATTTAACATTGGATACGCTTAAACGGTATTACTCTCTCATCGGATCGTCGGTTGTCGTCGATAGCGATTTAACGTACTGATCTGGTCTTAATTTATTGTCAACTTTCAACGCCATTTACACAATATATGTCTAATTTTGGAAATAAATAACGGCAAATTACGATGACGTCTGCTCTGAAATATCTGTCAACATGTGGACGCAATTTAAGGAAATCGATTATATTTTAAGGCTACATCTGTGACTAATTACGAATTTATGTATGGTCTTTGGCTACACCCGACACATTACACAGATCTAGTTGTAAATACACGTCGCTTTGTGTGGGGAAAATAATTGATAATGCGTAGTTGTGTGTGACGAGGTGTTGATCTGATGACACCACACAGCTGTGACCCTTAGGCAATGTTTTGAAATTGACGTGTCGTTTTGATGTGTGCCGCAACACCTCACTGTCGGAGACAACATGACAATTAACGATATACTCTCGATTATACACAGATCTATTAGACGGCTGGTTATTTAAAATAAAGAGTAGTTCAGTACACCTTCGCCGATATTGATTTTTTAGAAAATCAGTAATATTTTCCGGAAATGGTGTTGAAAAGTTGACAAAAATTCTGTCACCGTATTTAGTTGTGCCGATATTGTTTTAAAAAATCAGTAATTTTTTTTCCGTAAATGGTGTTGAAAATTGACAAAATTTATAGCCGCATTTCTCCGATATTCGTTTGAGAAAATCACCAATATTTTCTGTAAATGGTGTTGACACAAAATGCAGCGTTCACGCGGAATTCAAATAAAATACAAAATAATAATTTAATAAATAGACGCCGATGGCTACTGTGTTTGCGGCCAGTGAATTCTGGTCGTGGTAGCCACAGGCGCAGTTCGAACAGTGCTGTGAGCAGATGGAGGACAATAACTGTCTGTGTATATATTACTTAAAGACAGACACTTTAATTGTTGGTAAGTTTCTATCAATTTATAGGTATTTTTTTTAAAATCATAAAATTGTGAAAATATTAAAAAATATTAAAATCACAAAAATAATATATATGGAGAAAAAATTGCAACTCCATCTACAACAATACCGTTACAGAGATACGCTATTGAAACAACATGTATTAGTACCCATAACATAACAAAATGTATCATTATATATCACAGGAGATAGCTTAAAACTATATATACTAATCATAAACAGAACAATCCGCTTGGCTCGTATGAAAATAGTTCGCATGATATTGATTATCTCCCTTGCCGAAAGTAGTTCAGTGATTTATTAATTCCAAATAAGACGTGTTTGCGTAATGATCATCATCTGTATTTTCATTCTACCCCACTCCCGTGCGGCCCCTATGCCCAATGTCAAGGTCAAATTACTTTGAAGTTTTTGGTTAAGTTTTTTGGTTAAAGTTTTTGGTTAAGTTTTTTGGTTAAAGTTTTCGGTTAAGTTTTTTGGTTAAGTGTTTTGGTTAAAGTTTTTCGTTATACTATATCTCTGCAACTGCTTTGCCCATTACCTTGAAACTTCACATGGGTGTTTATCATCATCTGTATTTTCATTCTACCCCACTCCCGTGCGGCCCCTGTGCCCAATGTCAAGGTAAATTACTTTGAAGTTTTTGGTTAAGTTTTTTGGTTAAAGTTTTTGGTTAAGTTTTTTGGTTAAGTTTTTTGGTTAAAGTTTTTGGTTTAGTTTTTAGCTCACCTGAGCGAAGCTCATGTGAGCTATTGTTACCGCAATGTGTCCGTCGTCCGTCGTCTGTCGTCGTCCGTGAACATTTTCAAACGTCTTCTCCTCCGTAACCATTGGGCCTATAGTCACCAAACTTCATGGTCATGGTCCTTAGGTAGGGGGATTACAAAATTGTTAAAATTACATCATTACGTAATCCAAGATGGCCGCCGTCTAAAAATAGTCAAATTTTATTTTTGACCGAATATGGTATTGTCATATATCAAATTGAAGGTATCAACGAGGCGATCACTCTGGTGCATTTTTTGTCGAAATCGGATTGTTAGGCCATCGAAGATGGCCGCCGAAAGGTCAAAAGGTTGTTCTTTTATTAGAGATTTCAAAATTCTTTTTCACATGAACCGCTTGGCCCATGGTAGCCAAACTTAAAAGTTATGGTCCATGGGTGAAGCCTTTTCAGATTTGTTAAAATGGAGGTCATCGCTAATCCAAGATGGCCACCGTCTAAAAATAGCATAAATTCTTAAAAAATCTTCTTCTCATGAACCGCTAGATGGATTTCGACAAAACTTGGTAGGAATGATCAATGTACAATGCTCTTTCAAAGGTGTTAAAATGGTGACCCCGGGGTCAAAAATGGGCGTGGCCCGTGGGGTCAAATTGGGGTCAAATTTTATTTTTTAACAAATATGGTCATGTCATATATCAAATTGAAAGTATCAATGAGGCGATCACTCTGGTGCATTTTTTGTCGAAATCGGATAGTTAGGTCATCCAAGATGGCCGCCGAAGGTCAAAAGGTCGTTCTTTTATTAGAGATTTCAAAATTCTTCTTCACATGAACCGCTTGGCCCATGGTAGCCAAACGTAAGAGTTATGGTCCATGGGTGAAGCCTTTTCAGATTTGTTAAAATGGAGGTCATCGTTAATCCAAGATGGCCGCCGTCTAAAAATAGCATAAATTCTTAAAAAATCTTCTTCTCATGAACCGCTAGCTGGATTTCGACGAAACTTGGTAGGAATGATCGATGTACAATGCTCTTTCAAAGTTGTTAAAATGGTTACCCCACCCCGGGTCAAAAATGGGCGTGGTGGGGCCCGTGGGGTCAAATTTTATTTTTGACCGAATATGATCATGTTATATATCAAATCGAATGTATCAATGAGGCGATCACTCTGGTGCATTTTTTGTCGAAATCGGATGGTTATGTCATCCAAGATGGCCGCCGAAAAGTCAAAAGGTTGTTCTTTTATTAGAGATTTCAAAATTCTTCTTCACATGAACCGCTTGGCCCATGGTGGCCAAACTTAAAAGTTATGGTCCATGGGTGAAGCCTTTTCAGATTTGTTAAAATGGAGGTCGTCGCTAATCCAAGATGTCCGCAGTCTTAAAATAGCACAAATTCTTAAATCTTCTTCTCATGAACCGCTGGCCGGATTTCGATGAAACTTGGTAGGAATGATTGATATACAATGCTGTTTCAAATTTGTGAAAATGGTTACCCCAGGGTCAAAAATGGGCGTGGCCCGTGGGGTCAAATTTTATTTTTGACCGAATATGCTAATGTCATATATCAAATTGAAGGTATCGATGAGGCGATTGCTCTGGTGCGATATTTGTCGGAATCGCATGATTATGTCATCCATGATGGCCGCCAAAAGGTCATTTATTCAAGATTTTGAACGTCTTTTTCTCAGAAACCACATGGCCGATGATGGCCAAACTTCATAGTAAGTTAAGATCCTTGGGTGAAGCATTTTCAGATTTGGTAAAATGAGAGTCATTGCTTAATCCAAGATGACTGCCATCTAAAAATAGCACCAAACTTTCACAGCTTCATAACCAAGGGGTGCCCACCACATACAACTATCCAACATGTGACCATTTTTTTTTACCTTCACCTATTATTTCTACGTAATTGACTTAGCCATTTTCATTGGGCCCCTGTGCCCAATGTCAAGGTCAAATTACTTTGACTTTTTTGTGTACTATATCTCTGCAACTGCTTCACCCATTACCTTGATACTTCACATGGGTGTTTATCATCATTGTCGCGCCCGCTTGCGGCAAGCGCGATATAGTCGGCATTTTGACATACGTCCGTCCGTCCGTGTGTCCGGTTAAAGTTTTTCCATCTACTATATCTCTTTTTTTAGTGTCCATGCCTCGCCCCAAGGCGCGACATGCAGGCCACGGCCATCTAGTCTACAAAAAGTGGCCTCGTTTCTTGTTTTTTTTTCAAATTCTTTTTTCCATTTTTGTCTAGTAGCATAAGGTCGTAAGTGCTATATACCGACTATTATCATATACTAAAACAATTATTGACTAGTGAGCCATAGAATATAATCTGATATTCTATGGCTCACTAGTCAATAATTGTATAATATGTTCGGGCCAGTGAAAATTGCTTTCTGGCCCAGGCTCGAGGTCAAGGCGGCAGGACAAGGCGAGACATTGTATTCCGCGGAATTCTTGTGTTAAAATGGCGGTCATCGTTAATCCAAGATGGCGGCCGTCTAAAAATAGCACAACATTTTAAAAAATCTTCTCACAAACCACCAGACCGTTTTCTATGAAACTTGGCAGAAATGATCGATGTACAATGCTTTTTCAAATTTGTTAAAATGGTGATCCCTGGGTAAAAAAATGGGGTTAAATAGGGGTCAAATTTCATTTTTGACGGAATATGGTCTTATAATATATCAAATCAAAGGTATTGATGAGGCGATCGCTGTGGTGCTGTTTTCATCGAATTGGATCACTACATCATCCAAGATGGCCGCCGAAAGGTCGAAAGGTCGTTCTTTTATTAGAGATTTCAAATGTCTTCTTCATACAAACCGCTTGGCCATTCGTGGCCAAACTTCCGCAATTATGGTTCATTGGTAAAGCCTTTTCAGTTTTGTTAAAATGGCGGTCGTCGTTAATCCAAGATGGCCGCCATCTAAAAATAGCATAAATTCTTAAAAAATCTTCTCAAGAACCACCAGTCCGATTTCGACGAAACTTGACAGGAATGATCGATGTACAATGCTTTTTCAAAGCTGTTAAAATGGTGACCTCTGGGTCAAAAATGGGCATGGCCCGGGGGGTCAAATTCAATGACTTCTTTATCGGCTTTAAAATGATATACAAATGAATGAAATGAATGGAAATAGTTAGTGTGTTGGATGGTACAAAGAGTCAGATTAATTGTGGATGTAATTAAAGGTTTTTTAAATTCAAAATGGCCGCCAAAATTCAAAATGCCCGCCAAAATATCAGAAAAGTCAGTTTTTAAGCTTCAAAATGATTTAAAAATGCACAAATTATATAAAAATAATTGGTATAATGGACTACCCATAGACACATAATTATCACGGATGCAAATGCAAATGCAAATTGGCCACCAAAATAATACACTTTTTGTTTGTAACAGATTGGAAATGTATTTTAAAATGATTTTTTGGTCCCCATTTTACATATTTGGAAGTAAGTGAGGCGTCGTTATGATTTGTATTATGACAATCACAAATAGTGTTGGATTTTCCAGTTTCAGTATAAATAAAACTTGCACATTACTATGTAGACAATCACAAATATGTGCCATAAGTTGTTAATACCAGCATATCTATATATCGGATGATCCTGTATACAGGGCAGTGCACTTCAGTTGAACCTTAGCACACGAACATCCACAACTTCTCCTACAACCAGATTTACACTGGCATTAAATGAGTTCTCTACACGCCTTTGTCGCTGCTGGGAGGATCGTCCACTTAGGTAGACATGTTGTGTTTGAGCTGTCTTTTGTCCAGCCCCAATCACATGGATTCATACTTTCTGGTTCCTTTACAACAGACTGTCCCCAGACATGACCTACTTGGAAGGCAGCACGCTTGGAATGCTGGACAAGTGCATCTCGCGTTGGAGGGATATTCGCAATTTGGCGACCCTTCTTCGTAAATAGATGCTTTCGACAAGCATTGACACTGACTTGACTGCTGGTTCTATCATACAGGATGACGGTATATCGCTTGGGTGATTCAATGTGAGTTTCGGAGAGCTGTTGAGGTGAACTGGAAAGGGCAATAAATGTCGGTGTTACACTAGGGTATGACTGCCATGCCTTCCAGGCTGTGACTTTAGAGTGGCTGTAGAAGGCGGAAACAGTGTCACAGCCAGTGAAAGCATGAAAGAAAGGCAACGCCGCTGCCTTTTCAACTCCTAACATCTGAGCAATGGTGTGAACTGGTATATGGCGATATGAGTGTCCAGTTCCAAACGCTATCCTCAGTTCTGAGAGATCCGGAATGTTATCTACAAGTGATACTGTCAGGACAAGAACATTTGTGTCTACAGTACGGATAACTACTTTACTGTGCCCTGTACGAGCAGCATCTACGACATGAACGAACACCCTGGTATCACCTTCTTCATGGCTACACGGTTCCATGTGTGATACGTCAGCATCAGGATTGGCGAGGACGACATTTCCACGAATCAGATAGAGTTGCTTACCACCTGGTAGCTGTATACCCTTTAGGTACTCAGCTAGGAACTGAAAGAGTTCTGTTTTGTTGCGGTCATTTTTTCAAGAAGTCAGCCCAGTTTCCTGGGATGGGTCCAGATGGAGTTACGCGTCTACGCTTTCCTTGTCCACGTTTAGCTCTCGTGGATGCTTTGAGACTACTTGGAGTGTATACATCCCACACGATATCCAACCTGCTAACATGTTCAAGTTTCACCATTACATATGGAACAAACACCGTCTCGGCATAATCATTGAACGTTTTACATGATCCAGTGTTTAACATGTTAACGGCAACTGACCCTTCAATGATCATTGCATTAATTACTGGAATTTATGTCTGCTCTGCTACTACACCTTCCAGAATTGGCAGGAGTGTCGCCTTGTTTCCTGGCTGTAATGTCCCTAGATGTGATAATGATGGAGGGGCCACTTGATTTTCACATTCGGAGAAGTCGTCAAGATTCCCGCCACGAGTCTGACACGATACATACAGTCTGGAGAACAGAGAACAATCGCTTTTCAGTGACTTAACTTGCAATTGTGACTTTGATTTTCCTCTCGCAGGTGGGCAGTGGAGCAATGGCAGTTTGTTTTTCTTAATGGTATCATAGATGGTCTGTTTCTTGTCCACTAGCCTGTCTTGCAGAAATGCGTTGTACTGCGATGTAGCAATATCTTCAACTTCTCTAACTATTTTTACAACTGCTGGGTCTGCTATCTCCTTACTGTCTAGCACAATTAGATCTGCTGATTGTTCAATAAATGTATTTCCCATTTCTTCAAACACTGTCACGAGCTGTTTCACCTCTTTCTTGAACGTGGACTGAACACTCTTTGTCTGTTCATGATGGAGTGAATTCTGTGTTTCCTGCCCTATACCCGCCGCGTTCTCAAACTCTGTTACTAGTCGAGCCATTTCAGGACCAGCAACCATCCATCTTCTCAATGCTGATGGGTTTTCAGTTAACCCAACAGCTCCACCGTCGCCTTTCACTAACGCATTGTTTTGTTCATTGGCTTGGTCTAAAGCCATGGCAGAGAACTTCCTGGTTGTTTTGTGAAACACAAAGTGTCCCATCATGAACTCGGCATACAGACTGGGGTGTCCTTCATGTAGTGACATCATGTCCCGGATATGTACAGTGACCCAACGAGCATAGTGTGTGTGCTCAAGCGAAACACCCAAGGGGCTAATTGTGTCAATGTATCTACATATAGCTGGAAGTTGGCTTCTCTGATCGACCTTACATATACCAACAACAACAATTCAAGGTTCAGTGTCATGTGCCAAAAATGTACTGTTGGGCTCTGCTGAATTCTCATTGCTAACCAATCATCCATGGATAGTACATCCTGCTCCTGCTGTTCCGTGTACTTAGTGTATTCATTGACAAGAAGAATGTATAAACAACTGACTGTGACCTGTAGCCTATTTCACCAACCTTGCAAAGTATACTTTCCTAGCAAAGTATACTTTGAGGGAGAAATTTTCAATTTTAAGATAAATGTATTAATTTGTATTATACTGAATGTATTACACTATCACAGCCATTTTGGCTGTGATAATGTAATACATTCAGTATAATAATTCTGCATAGTTTTAATCATCAAATATATGCAGTAGTTAGTTCTATATGAAATAATGCATTTCGGAAAAATCAATGATTACTCCCTCAAAGTATACTTTGCTAGATAAGTATACTTTGCAATGTTGATGAATTCGGCTACTGATGTGCATGGCGAGTTCTTGTGACATGTGACGCCTTGAGGAAGGTGTCCGCTTTGCCTGGTGATGTTATTTTGGCCTGCACCAAAGCGTTTGTCCATCCAGATTCATTTAACCAGTCACCCACACATTTCAAGACGGCCATTTCGATGTGGAGCCCTCCCAGTAGAACAACACATTTACATTCTCCGTGAATTTCCGGACAATCCCATCGAAGCTTTTTACCAATTGCATACAATGGCTGGTCCATTGTAACAAACGGGACCTGGCCGGGATTCAGTTTGTTTACTGCATCATGCACAATACTTAACGAATGACTAATCATTGCTGCAGTCTTTGAATCGTCAGGGAAGAGTGGAAGAAGTGTTGATATTCCTGATGAAAATTCATGATCGGCTTGTTTGCTGGCATCATATGCTGCCCATGAAATGTGCGTTTTCCCAGATTCAGCTACGTCTTCGCCCAGCGTGTCGCGAACGTGTGCCAACCACCTTCAACAATTATTATATAAACAATGTCAACATCACACACCTACATGTAATAGCCATGTTTGCAAACAGTGTTGGTACGGATGAGCTGGCTCGTAATGAAAGGTTTAACTACATCCATGATGTTTCCGTGTTCATGTGTAGTCCATCACACCAAGTATTTTGATATAATTTGCTCATTTTTATATCATTTGGAAGCTGAGAAAGATGATTTTTTGGCGGCCATTTTGAATTTTGGCGGCCATTTTGAATTCATAAAAGTTTTAATTACATCTGACTCTTTGGACCATCCAAAACACTAGCTATTTACATTCATTGTATTCATTTATATATCATTTTAAAGCCGATAAAGAAGTAATTGAAAACAAATGGGGGTCATTTTAAATTTTGGCGGCCATTTTGAATTGAGCAAAATTTCAAAATGTCCCTACATCCATTTTTTTTTTATAATTCATGAAGAAACAACATGCCAAGTTTCAAAACTTTATCTCTCGGTGCACAATTGTTTCACGGATTTCCTGGACTATAAATGGCTTGTAATCAAATATGCCTCGTTTTCTTTGGCTGCCAGCGGGGGCATTCGTGTGCCGACAGGCCACATTTCTAGTCCATACATGCATTCATGTGATGAACCTCTATTGTGCTACAGCAAATCCATGACCCACCACCACCCCCCCCCCCCCACCTCTTTCCCCAAGTTAAAGGACACAAACTTAGCACATTCATACATGCATTCCTCATGTGAATAGCTATCATGCTGTAGTGCGTTCATAAACTTAAAGTTGGGTTAAATTTTGTTTTATTTCTGTTTTCAGGGAGCGCATTGATATTTCATACATGCATTCATCTTAATATGCTATATTATGCTACAGCAAACCCACGACCCACCTTGCACCACTGACCCCAATGTCAAGGTCCACCGCATGCCCCTGAACCCACGGTCAAGTTATATAATATTCATGTTTTTTTATGCAACTGTGCCAAGTTTGAGTGAAGGCTGCCAACAGGCAAGCTTCGTTGTCTTCTGACAACTCTTGTTTTAGTAAGGGGTGACTTTTTTGTTATTGATGAAAAAGTACTTTCATTTAAATATATTTTAGATTGAATGTAATAGTCTAAAGTTTGTCTGCAGAAAATGTGGAACAGACAGTAGTTTTATGTTTGAGAGAGTATTATGGCCTGGCATCATACCAGGATATTGCTTCAGTGATTAATATGTATTGGAGTTTCCGTGCTCCATGCAATAATAATTTACAGGGAATAACTTCATATTTCATACATGCATTCATCTGATGATACTCTATCGTACTATAGCAAATCCATGACCCACCTCCCACCCCTTTGTCCAAGGTCAAGGTCACAAACTTAATACATTCATAAACTTAACGTTGGGGTAAATGTCTTATAACATCTGTTTCCTTTCATTGAACGCCTTGATATTTCATACATGCATTCATGTGATGATACTCCATTGTGCTATAGCAAAGCCTTGATATTTCATACATGCATTTCTCAGATGACCCTCTATCATGCTGTAGCAAATCTATGACCCACCACCCAACCCTTACCCCAAGGTCAAGGTCACAAACTTAGCATGTTCATAAACTTAACGTTGGGGTATATGTAGTGTGACTTCTGTTTGTTTACAGGGAATGCCTTCATATTTCATACATGCATTCATCTGATGACCCTCTATCATTCTGTAGCAAATCCATGACCCACCACCCAACCCTTACCCCAAGGTCAAGGTAAAAAACTTAGCACATTCATAAACTTAACGTTGGGGTAAATTTCTTATAACATCTGTTTCCTTTCATGGAACGCCTTGATATTTCATACATGCATTCATCTGTTGATACTCCATTGTGCTATAGCAAAGCCTTGATATTTCATACATGCATTCCTCAGATGACCCTCTGTCATGCTGTAGCAAATCCACAACCCACCACCCAACACTTACCCCAAGGTAAGTCAAGGTCACACACTTAGCATGTTCATAAACTTAAAGTTGGGGTAAATGTTGTGCAACTTCTGTTTCTTTACAGGGAACGCTTTGATACTTCATACATGCATTCATCTGATGATTTTCTATTGTGCTACAGCAAATCCATGACCCACCTCCCACCCCTTTCCCCAAGATCAACATCATCAACTTAACGTTGGAGTAAATGTTTTTTTATAACTTCTGTTTATTTACAGGTGGGTGAAAGGTGGGTGCAAGCCTTGATATTTCATACATGGATTCATCTGATGATACTCTATTGTGGTACAGCAAATCCATGACACCCCCCCACACCCCTTTCCCCAAGGTCAAGGTCACAAACTTAACACATTCATACATGCATTCCTCACGTGAATAGCTATCATGCTGTCGAAAATCACCAACTTAGTGCGTTCATAAACTTAAGGTTGGGTTAAATTTTGTATAACTTTTGTTTTCAGGGAGCGCATTGATATTTCATACATGCATTCATCTTAATATGCTATATCATGCTATAGCAAATCCACGACCCACCTTCCACCACTGACCCCAATGTCAAGGTCTACCGCACACCCCTTAACCCAAGGTCAAGTTATATAATATTCATGTTTTTGTCGAACCCGCTTGCGGAAAGCGAGACATATTGATCACAATGGCGTCCGGGTGTCCGGGTGTCCGCCGTCCTTGCGTCCGTCCGTCCGTGTGTGCGTTCGTCCGTCCGTCCGAAATCTGCATTAAAGTTTTTAAATACCTTATATCTCTGCAGTACTAAGTCACATTGACTTGAAACTTCATATGTTTATTAGTCATCATCCATTTATTCATGCTGTGTCCCACTCATGCGGCCCCTGGGCCCAAGGTCAAGGTCAAATGCCTCGGCAGGCTCGACATGCGGGCCGCGGCCATCTGGTTTATACAACTGTGCCAAGTTGGAGTGAAGGCTGCCAACAGGCGAGCTTTGTTGTCTGACAACTCTTGTTAATATCACATTACATAATTTAATACATAAATCATGTATTAAATGTATTGCGTAGTTGGAATGTCTCATAATAACCCAACAAAAACATATAAAATATAGTATTCCAAATATTCCACATGTTTGCTCATGTTAGAGAGTTAAGAGATGTTGGTGGCCATCTTGGATGCCATTTGGATTGAATTACTACTCACAATTTGGATTAATATGATTCATTAGTTATATTCAGTCTGTTTCAGTACATTTTGTTCTATTTGGTTTAGCAGATTTTTCACTAGTTATACATGGTTGTCTTTTTGGCGGCCATTTTTGACGCGATCTTGGTTCCTGGATTAAGCTCCGGTGGGAGTTTTGATATGTTATCACTAATCATATTCTGAACATTTTCCGAAAAATTCAGTTTGGCTTAATTTTTTCCGATCTCAACCCTAATACTCTTCGCCTATTTAAGGTATAAGCCGCCAAGTTATGTGTGGACACATTCGTTTTCCTTATGTTGTATTCCATTTACAGCACTATGAACGGTTGAATGGCCATGTTCTGTCGGCCGGACCCTTGCCTCCTCTCCTCATACTGAGTCCTGCTGGGGCTGGCCGCTCACTGCTGCTCTGTAAATGGTACGTATACTGGCCCCTGGCTCATGGATTATCTCCCCCTGCTCTGTAAATGGCATACTGGCTCATGGATTATTTACACCTGCTCTGTAAATGGTATTCTGGCTCATGGATTATCTCCCTATGCTCTGTAAATGGTATGTATACTGCCCCCGGGTCATGTATTATCTACCCCTGCTCCGTAAATGGTACATATACTGGGCCCCTGGCTTATGGATTATCTCCCCCTTCTCTGTAAATGGTACATATATTGGGCCCCTGGCTTATGGATTATCTCCCCCTTCTCTGTAAATGGTACGTATACTGGGCCCCTGGCTCGTGGATTATCTTCCCCTCTCTGTAAATCGTATGTATACTGGCCCCCCTGCTCTGTACATGGTACGTATACTGGACCCCTGGCTCATGGATTATTTCCACCTGCTCTGTAAATCGTACGTATACTGGCCCCCCCTGCTCTGTACATGGTACGTATACTGGAGTACTGGACCCCTGGCTCATGGATTATCTCTCCCTGCTCTGTAAATCGTACGTATACTGGCCCCCCTGCTCTGTAAATGGTACGTATACTGGACCCCTGGCTCATGGATTATCTCTCCCTGCTCTGTAAATCGTACGTATACTGGACCCCCTGCTCTGTAAATGGTACGTATACTGGACCCCTGGCTCATGGATTATCTCCCCCTGCTCTGTAAATCGTACGTATACTGGACCCCCTGCTCTGTATATGGTACGTATACTGGACCCCTGGCTCATGGATTATCTCTCCTTGCTCTGCTCTGTAAATCGTACGTATACTGCCCCCCCTGCTCTGTAAATGGTACGTATACTGGACCCCTGGCTCATGAATTATCTCCTCCAGCTCTGTAAATCGTACGTATACTGGCCCCCCTGCTCTGTAAATGATACGTATACTGGACCCCTGGTTCATGTATTATCTCCCCTTGCTCTGTAAATGGTACGTATACTGGACCCCTGGCTCATGGATTATCTCCCCCTGCTCTGTAAATCGTACGTATACTGGCCCCCCTGCTCTGTACATGGTACGTATACTGGGCCCCTGGCTCATGGATTATCTCCCCCTGCTCTGTAAATCGTACGTATACTGGACCCCCTGCTCTGTATATGGTACGTATACTGGAGTACTGGACCCCTGGCTCATGGATTATCTCTCCCTGCTCTGTAAATCGTACGCATACTGGCCCCCCTGCTCTGTAAATGGTACGTATACTGGACCCCTGGCTCATGGATTATCTCCTCCTGCTCTGTAAATTGTGCGTATACTGGCCCCCCCTGCTCTGTAAATGGTACGTATACTGGACCCCTGGCTCATGTATTATCTGCCCTTGCTCTGTAAATGGTACGTATACTGGACCCCTGGCTCATGGATTATCTCCCCCTGCTCTGTAAATCGTACGTATACTGGCCCCCCTGCTCTGTAAATGGGACATATACTGGGCACCTGGCTCATGTAGTATCCCCCCCTGCTCTGTAAATGGTTAAATGGTACATATACCGGTACTGGGCCCCCCTGGCTCATGTATTATCTTCCCCTTCTCTCTAAATGGTACCTATACTGGACCCCTGGCTCATGGATTATCTCCCCCTGCTCTGTAAATCGTACGTATACTGGCCTGCTCTGTACATGGTACGTATACTGGGCCCCTGGCTCATGGATTATCTCCCCCTGCTCTGTAAATCGTACGTATACTGGCCCCCCTGCTCTATACATGGTACGTATACTGGGCCCCTGGCTCATGGATTATCTCCTCCTGATTCTGTAAATCGTACGCATACTAGCCCCCCTGCTCTGTAAATGGGACATATACTGGACCCCTGGCTCATGTATTATCTCCCCCTGCTCTGTAAATCGTACGCATACTGGCCCCCCTGCTCTGTAAATGGGACATATACTGGACCCCTGGCTCATGGATTATCTCGCCCTGCTCTGTAAATCGTACGCATACTGGCCCCCCTGCTCTGTAAATGGGACATATACTGGACCCCTGGCTCATGGATTATCTCCCCCTGCTCTGTAAATCATACACATACTGGCCTCCCTGCCCTGTACATGGTACGTATACTGGGCCCCTGGCTCATGGATTATCTCTTGCTCTGTAAATCGTACACATACTGGCCTCCCTGCCCTGTACATGGTACGTATACTGGGCCCCTGGCTCATGGATTATCTCCTCCTGTCTGTAAATCACAGTACTGTACCCTCATGCTGGTACATGCCCCCCTGCTCTGTACATGGTACGTATTCTGGGCCCCTGGCTCATGGATTATCTGCCCCTGCTCTGTAAATCATACGTATACTGGCCCCCCTGCTCTCTCTCTGTTCATGGTACGTATACTGGAACCCCTGGCCCCCTGGCATGGATTATCTCCCCTGCTCTGTCCCCAAATCGTAAGTTTAACGTATACTGGCCCCCCCTGCTCTGTACATGGTACATATACTGGACCCCTGGCTCATGGATTATCTCCCCCTGCTCTGTAAATCTTACTTATACTGGCCCCCCTGCTCTGTACATGGTACGTATACTGGACCCCTGGCTCATGGATTATCTCCCCCTGCTCTGTAAATCATACGCATACTGGCCCCCCTGCTCTGTAAATGGGACATATACTGGACCCCTGGCTCATGGATTATCTCCCCCTGCTCTGTAAATCATACGTATACTGGCCGCCCTGATCTGTACATGGTACGTATACTGGACCCCTGGCTCATGGATTATCTCCCCCTGCTCTGTAAATCTTACTTATACTGGCCCCCCTGCTCTGTACATGGTACGTATACTGGACCCCTGGCTCATGGATTATCTCCCCCTGCTCAATAAATCGTACGCATACTGGCCCCCCTGCTCTGTAAATGGGACATATACTGGACCCCTGGCTCATGGATTATCTCTCCCTGCTCTGTAAATCGTACGCATACTGGCCCCCCTGCTCTGTAAATGGGACATATACTGGACCCCTGGCTCATGGATTATCTCACCCTGCTCTTGAAATGATACATATGCTGGGGCCCTGGTTCATTGATTATCTCCCCATGCTCTGTAAATGGTACATATATTGACCCCTGGCTCATGGATTATCTCCCCTTGCTCTTGTCAGCTACATGTTAGATGTTGTTAGATGTTCTTATGGGATTCATCTACATGTTGTATGTTGTTACATGATTCAGCTACATGTTGTATGTTGTTACAGGATTCAGCTACATGTTGTATGTTGTTACAGGATTCAGCTACATGGTGTATGTTGTTACAGGATTCAGCTACATGTTGTGTTGTTATGTTACATACTGTTGTATTTTGTTACATGGATTATGGTTTATGTTGTTACAGGATTCAGCTACATGCTGTATGTTGTTACAGGATTCAGCTACATGTTGTATGTTGTTACAGGATTATGTTGTATGTTGTTACAGGATTCAGCTACATGTTGTATGTTGTTACAGAATTCACCTACATGTTGTATTTTGTTACAGGATTATGGTGTATGTTGTTACAGGATTCAGCTACATGGTGTATGTTGTTATAGGATTCAGCTACATGTTGTATGTTGTTACAGGATTCACCTACATGTTGTATTTTGTTACAGGATTATGTTGTATGGTGTTACAGGATTCAGCTACATGTTGTATGGTGTTACAGGATTCAGCTCCAAGCGGGCAAATGCCCGGGCAGCCTTGTGCTCCACCACTTTGTTGGCAGCCCTCAATCAGTCAGCGCTGACCCCGTCGTCATGATTCGCAGGTTCACCGCACAGGTAGGTCGCTCATGTCGCATATTGATACTTGCCCGGCATAATCTCGTTTCTGTCTGGTTAGATAACCCAACTCTCTGGCTAGGGCAGATACCGTTGTCAATGCTTCCTTGAAATACGCCACTTAGCGATGTGTTACTTGCAAATTCACAATGGCAGTTCCCAAGCTAAATCTTTAATTATGCCCCCTATGCGATAGCACTGAGGACATATTGCGTTGCTCTTGAGGTTCCATCCGTCCATCCGTCAGTCCATGTACATTTACGTCAAAAAGTTTGTAAGAGTTTCTCCAACATGTAATATCTTCCATATTATGTGAAGGGTTGCTGCAATACTTGGCCACTTGAATCACCAGAACATTTGTCACACACTCACACTACCATTAGCATGACCTTGACCTTTGTCACCTTATAAATGTCACTGAAACACTTATGTTACATCGAAACGTTTGTAAGAGTTTCTCCAACATGTAATATCTTCCATATTACACGAAGAATTGCTTCAATACTTGGACACTTCAATCGTCTGAACATTTGTCACACACTCGCGCCACCATTAACACGACCTTGTCCTTTGTCACCTTTCTAAATGCCGCTGACACAGTTAGCCATTTTGTTAAGTCGAAAAGTTTGTAAGACTTTCTCCATTGCTTCAATACTTCGACACTTTACTGCTTTGAATCTAGGCTGAACATTTTGACCTACCCCTACCCAGAGTAGAACTTGTCTATTCTTATAGGAAATTTGTCGTAGAATTCGAATCTGTGTGTTAAAATTGCGAAAACAGCGGCCGAACATCGATTTGTTGTTGATCTCCATGACAACTGTTAAATTAACAAGAAATTACAAATAGTTATAATGTCGATCAGAATGTAACTTGATGATCAGAATGTAACTTTCTTGTCAACTATTCTTGTTAAAATCAAACTTTCGCATTTTTCTGCACCTTTAGGTTGCAATGCATGAAAGTAAAAAAAGTAGTCTGGTGTAGGTTTTCCAAAATCAAGATGGCCACCAATTCCAATCACCATGCCTGAAAATGACACAACCAACATTATATCACTTCCTATCACTTGATTAGAGCTCATTACTTATGCAGTTTCAGCAGATAAAGATATTTACCGAAACCATTAATTATGAGCAGAGAAAATGGAAGACCAGTAGCAACATGACAAAGTATACTTTTCTAGCAAAGTATACTTTGAGGGAGAAATTTTAAATTTTAGGATAAATTTATTAATTTTTATTATACTGCATTTATTACATTATCACAGCCAATTCAATTTGGCTGTGATAATGTAATAAATTTAGTATAATAATTCTGCATACTTTTAATCATGAAATATATGCATTTGTTAGTTTTATATGAACTAATGCATTTCAGGAAAAATAAATGATTACTCCCTCAAAGTATACTTTGCTAGAAAAGTATACTTTGCAATGTTGGTGAAATAGGCTACAGGTTCATAATTTTTTTGTATCAAAATGACCGCCAGGAAACATAACGTAACTGCTGGTCGACAGATAATATCTTGAAACATCCTGATTTTCCATATTTCAACACAGTATGATACCAATAACGATCACAAATGTAAATATGTCAGTGATAATAAAACCCAATAAGCAATAACCTATGCAATTTATTCATTTCACATTTCAAAATGGCCGCCGCGAAGCATCTTGCCATTTCTATTTGATATATATATATGTTAACGTCCAGTTGTAAAGTATCTTCATTTCTAACCGAAGATGTGTAGAAGCTATCAATATGTGAATCTGTTAATTACATACATATACGAGCAACACAACTTGTCCGTCGAGTAATTTTATTTTCAAAATGGCCACTATGAAGAAAACATGTAGCAGCTCTTCGATACATCATACGTTGAAAATCCTGTCTGTAGCAGCTCCAGCTCTTCGGTAAATCATACGTCGAAACTCCCGTTTTATTTTTATTAAGATACATCATGTTATACAGTTTTATGTGTAAGTGTGATGCCGATAACAATGTTTTTAAAAGTGTTATATTTGTCGCGGCCTGGGAAATTCTTAATGTCTTAAGTTGTGGCATTCGTTGTAGGTAATAATTTATGCCAACGCCTGATAGAATGGGATATAAATTAATAACTTGATGAAAATAATCATACATAAAGTACAATTTCATCATCATGTAGTTCCCCTGTAGGTATTGGATGTGCCTATAACTTAACAATAATACAATGATCGTCACTTTTAATCAATTGGATATAATTCAAACAATTGTTTTGAGAACACATTTTACATTGACACATAACATGTTATAATTTCCTCATGAATGAGGATATAATGGGTGATGACGAAATAATGAACCCACTAGCAGTCATGGTTAGTGTTATTGTATCCCCCGGACTCCGTCGGGGGATACTATGGATTTGACAGCGCGCCTCGTCCGTGTCCGCGTCCGCGTCCGCCGCAGACACTTCTTGTCCGGAGCATAACTCGAACACCCTTTGGAATATTTTCATGAAACTTCACACATGCATAGACCACGACCCGAAGGTGTGTCACGCACAAGAATGACAACTCTTGCATAGCTAATTTTTGAGTTATCTCCCTTTTTTGTTTCTCGCACTGATTTCGTGTCCGGAGCATAACTCCACCACCCTTTGGAATATTTTCATGAAACTTCACACATGCATAGACCACGACCCGAAGGTGTGTCGCTCACAAGAATGACAACTCTTGCATAGCTAATTTTTTAGTTATCTCCCTTTTTTGTTTCGCGCACTGATTGACCATAACTCGACCACCCTTTGGAATATTTTTATGAAACTTCACACATTCAATTAGACCACGAACCGAAGGTGTGTCGTGCACAAGAATGACAACTCTTACATAGCTAATTTTTTAGTTATCTCCCTTTTTTGTTTTGTTTTCGCGCACTGATTTCCTGTCCGGAGCATAACTCGATCACCCTTTGGAATATTTTCATGAAACTTCACACATGCATAGACCACGACCCGGAGGTGTGTCGCATTATTCTTTTATTTTTTTTAAATTTTTTAACTGACCACTAACTTATTACAGGTAATTTATACAGGTACATTATTACATTTCCGTAAACTGTGCTGACAATATTGTGGCAGTATGTGGACCTGTGCAGATATATGTAGATAAATATAGGACTATTAACAAAAATTCTGGGCTCCAGTAGCGAGCATTATTATTTTATTTTTTTTTGTATATTACATTTCCGTAAACTGTGTTGAAAATATTGTGGCATTATGTGGACCTGTGCAGATATATGTAGATAAATATAGGACTATTAAAAAAAAAAATCTGGGCTCCAAGTAGCAAGCATTATTATTTTTAAATTTTTAAAACTTTTTTTTTTTTCCCTTTTTTTTTTTTCATTTTTTTTTTTCAAATTCTTTTTCAATTTTTGTCTAGTAGCATAAGGTCGTAAGTGCTATATACAGACTACTATCATATAATAAAACAATTATTGACTAGTGAGCCATAGAATATAATCTGATATTCTATGGCTCACTAGTCAATAATTGTATAATATGTTCGGGCCAGTGAAAATTGCTTTCGGGCCCAGGCTCGAGGTCAAGGCAGGACAAGGCGAGGCATCTGATTCCGCGGAATTCTTGTTTACTTATCTCCCTTTGTTGTTTCGTGCTCTGATTTTGTATCCAGAGCATAACTCGAACACCCTTTGGAATATTTTTATGCCCCACAACGATAGTGGAGGGGGCATTTAGTGTTACCCTTGTCCGTCCGTCCGTCCGTCCGTCCGTCCGTCCGCACACACGAATGGGTACTTGTTGTAAGCGTGCGGGGATCTTATTGGGTAGGGTTAGGATAGTGTTGGGTACTCTTGTTGGGTATTTTTATACAGTAAAAACCCAACAAGTATTCATTCGTAGGAACGTGCGTCCCGTCCTCCCGTCCGTCCGTCCGTCCGTCACAAAACTTTGAACACTCGGGTAAATGTCTCATAATTTCTTCATCCTTCGACCGATCTGCTTCATATTTCATATACACATTGCTCTGATGGTTCACTACCGTCCTGTGCCAAATCCACGTTTGTCCTGCCCCCGCCAAGCCCAGGGTCAAGGTCACATACTTGGTGCTTCAAAAACTTTAACGCTCGGGTTAATATCTTATAATTTCTGTTTTCTTTCACGGATCAGCTTCATATTTCATATACACATTGCTCTAATGGTCCTCTACCGCCCTGTGCCAAATCCACGTTTGTCCTGCCCCCGCCAAGCCCAGGGTCAAGGTCACATACTTGGTGCTTCAAAAACTTTAATTTAACGCTCGGGTTAATATCTTATAATTTCTGTTTTCTTTCACGGATCAGCTTCATATTTCATATACACATTGCTCTAATGGTCCTCTACCGCCCTGTGCCAAATCCACGTTCGTCCTGCCCCGCCAAGCCCAGGGTCAAGGTTACATACTTGGTGCTTCAAAAACTTTAACGCTCGGGTAAATATCTTATAATTTCTGTTTTCTTTCACGGATCAGCTTCATATTTCATATACGCATTGCTCTAATGGTCCTCTACCGCCATGTGCCAAATCCACGTTCGTCCTGCCCCCGCCAAGCCCAGGGTGAAGTACTTAGTGCTTCAAAAACTTTAACGCACGGGTAAATATCTTATACTTTCTGTTTTCTTTCATGGATCATCTTCATATTTCATATACGCATTGCTCTAATGGTCCTCTACCGCCCTGTGCCAAATCCACGTTAGTCCTGCCCCGCCAATCCCAGGGTCAAGGTCACATACTTGGTGCTTCAAAAACTTTAACGCTCAGGTAAATATCTTATAATTTTTCTTTCCATTCACGGATCAACTTCATATTTCATATACGCGTTGCTCTAATGGTCCTCTACTGCCATGTGCCAAATCCACGTTCGTCCTGCCCCTGCCAATCCCAGGGTCAAGGTCACATACTTGGTGCTTCAAAAACTTTAATGCTCAGGTAAATATCTTATAATTTTTCTTTCCATTCACGGATCAACTTCATATTTCATATACGTGTTGCTCTAATGGTCCTCTACCGCCCTGTGCCAAATCCACGTTCGTCCCGCCCCTGCCAAGCCCAGGGTTAACATCACATACTTAGTGCTTCAAAAACTTTAACGCTCAGGTAAATATCTTATAATTTCGGTTTTCTTTCACGGATCAGCTTCATATTTCATATATGCATTGCTCTAATGGTCCTCTACCGCCCTGTGCCAAATCCACGTTCGTCCTGCCCCCGCCAAGCCCAGGGTCAAGGTCACATACTTGGTGCTTCAAAAACTTTAACGCTCAGGTAAAAGAAAATTTTGACTTGGAATTTGGCCTCATTTCATTATTTCAAAGCGATATGTGGGACATCCGTGTTCTATGAACACATTTTTCTAGTTTATTAAACTTCACACATGCATAGAAGACGACCCAAAAAAGGTGTGTCGCACGTAAGAATGACAACTCTTGCGTCGTTAATTGT
Source organism: Conchocele bisecta (assembly GCA_029237695.1). Lineage (NCBI taxonomy): Eukaryota > Metazoa > Mollusca > Bivalvia > Lucinida > Thyasiridae > Conchocele > Conchocele bisecta. The sequence continues at coordinate 39,615,418 of CM055280.1, read as the reverse complement.
TTAGTTATCTCCCTTTGTTGTTTCGTGCACTGATTTTGTGTCCGGAGCATAACTCGAACACCCTTTGGAATATTTTCATTAAACTTCACACATGCATAGACCACAACCCTAAAGGTGTGTCACGCAAGAATGACAACTCTTGCATCACTAATTTTTTAGTTATCTCCCTTTGTTTTTTCCGTCACTGATTTTGTCTCCGGAGCAGAACTCGAACACCCTTTTTTCAAACTACTTGTGTATGTGGGGAGGGGGATACACATGCGCTTGTCGACAAGCGTCCATTTCTAGATTTTAACAGAAATGTACGTGTTTTCGTATTTCCGTCCGTTCATCCATTAGTCTGTCAGGGCGTCCGTCCGTAAGATTTGCGTTGAAGTTTTCGGGTACCCATTATCTCTGCAGCCTAAGTCGGATTGACTTGAAACTGCCATTAGCTCTTTATCATCATTCATATTTTCATTCTATACCCCATCCATGCGGCTTTCATGCCCAATGTCAAGGCCAATGGACTGAGGAAATATTTGAATGTCGTACCAGGCTCCGGCCGGAGGTATCGGTGAGCCCATGCCCACTTGCTCTAGTATAGCCATGTATATGCACATGTGAAATAGAGGTCAGAGAAAATGGAGAGTCCAGTTAAAACATACTCAACTTATAATCTATTGAACAGCATACAGTCTGAGTTGTAAGCATGTTGAAAATATAACATATGATAGATTCTCATGAGAACGAACCTGATGGCAATTGCATATACATTCCAATATTATTATGTGACTGTGCATGGCAGAAGCAATCTGCAGGCCAATCGATTATGTTTCCAGAGAACTATATTCAAATACATTGTGTTAGATATACGTCTATTGAAATTGTATATAATCTCATATTCGGCTATCAAAGTTACATAATTGGACAACAATTACATTGTCATGTTTGAATATTTAACCCATTAGATGCAGAAACATGCTTCACAGCCATACTAGCAAATATACATAATACCTGTGTATATTTGTAGAAATAAAGTGTTCCATTTGAAATCGCATATGGCAGTCACATGCACCTGGGCTTCGGTAAAAGACATAGGTCGGTGTTCTGGCAGACTAGTGAGGTACAAGAAACTGTCTTGTGTTAAGAAGTTCTGGTATAATTATATATTCTTGTTGATCAACGAATGTAAGTGGAATTTATAGTATAGCAACAAATCATACATGTTATTGGTGGTGGTTAAATATCTGTTTATGACATTGCTAATATTTTTTATTTATTTCATATAAATATTCTATTTAAATTCATTGTTGATTTAGATATGTTGTTAAACAAGTGTACATATAGAGATGCATTGCTGAAAGCAATATCAGTTATATACTATTATATGAATATGATTTGAGTATATATTACTACTATTACTACATCTCATGGGCTTAATAGTTTTCTTTCGAACTGAATCTTTGCACAATAATCATATGTACAGCGTTTGTATGGAATAAAGTAGTGTTTTACATATGAAATTATGGTAATTAATTGACACGTAGTCTGTAAGACACACATTAATAGACATTAATGATTGAGTCGGGGGTAATAATGGCATGTACAACATCTATATTGTTTGTACACAAATGTTTTCGAAAACACATTTAGTAACACTAATTATAATAATAGTGTGCCAGTTATGCTAACATTTTAAGTGGTATGTGACGGTATGCAGTATGTTTTGATACACTTGAGTGTGCTGGTGAGCTATGTGGAGATGTGTGACTCCTAATAGTCCCGTACATATAATTTGATTAAGCCACGATTACAGCATTTGCAGCTGCTATTTGTTTAATTGTATGTGCAGTATCTGATATGGTACTGTCGGCTAAAAGTCATAAATGGTTTTAGTCCATACATTATATTTATTATAACATTTCATATGAGTGTACATTATCAATGAAAGTGAAACTCATTCATCGGTGACACATACCGTAAAGATTCTAATAGACGCCCGGGTGTCTATTAGAATCACCACTGGCTCCGAAGTCCAGGGTGGGCGTTTAATAGAGGCAAGTGTTATTCAGCAAAGGGAAAATGATAAAAAAATATACGATGCTCTGCTATCTGAACAAAAACATAACTAAGGGACGTTACTCTCAAACGCCAGACTTGATTGTACTATCTGTCAGTTTATAAACATTTGGGCCAAGACGTTTCGGCCCACTCTGGTCATTATGGTACAGTCTGTAGAAATGTTAAATTTAATGGTAATATATATCAAGACAGCATCAATCACTAATGCTGATCACATTTACGACTACGGACTTTTCGTCAGCGTCAGCGTTTCGGATCTGTCCGGTTTGAGATGCTTTGAAAATGGCGTCTCCCTAACCGTGTAAATTCTGATCACCCTGTGTCCGTGCAAATAGCTTCTGCTGATGAGGAACTTACTGTGACACCGGAAACAGTCGAATTTCGCTTCCGCTTTTGAAAATGAAAGTAGCAATTATGTTTTTTCCCCGATTTTAAAGGAAGTTGCTTTCGAAATAATGGAAAGAAAAAAAATCTAATTGGACAATTAGCTCCGATTTTGTATCAAGTCGGTACTGGGCGTTTATTAGAGGCACTAATTTCATGAAAATCGGCCAAAAACTGTGTCATTTTCAACGAAAAAAGTGGGGGGTGGGCGTCTATTAGAGCAATGGCGTCTATTAGAATCTTTACGGTATATATATTCACTGCCAGGCTAACACAATAATTGTGCTTTTCTTGTAGCTGTTAGAATTTATATGTAACATATAACATGTGCCAGTCTACTCCATGCTGACATTATTTGTTTGTAAATGTATATGTATAATTCTGTTTCTTGTGGAGCGAAATCTCATACACACGATGTACTTTACTATAGACAAATATGGGGAGATTGAGAATATATTAAACTTATAAAAAATAGGATTCCATTGTAAACATTTGTGAATGAACAAATGAATTTGCATAATTTAGTGTCGATAACTGTTAAATAATGTAATATTGATAAGGTGTATAATTATATATATATATATATATGCACAAGCGTAAATAGGACAAACAGCAGAACATTGCTTTATACATGTACATGAAATATTCTCAAAATATTGGAGCCATTTTGAATCTCTCTCTAACATATAATAGGAACGATGGACAACGGGGAAACATATCACATGATAAATACTATGAATCTATGAACCGACAAATACTATAATAAAACATGGTACATATACAGTCAGATGTTTAGCTCGGACATTGATAAAACAAACATTTGGCGGCCATTTTGTGTTTTCTTAATTATGATGTTCTTTACTTGATCAGCATACAAAGGTTGCACTTGTTGCTACCTATGCGTTACCACATAATGTTACCCCATTATTTAAGGTAGGCACAAGTTTCAGATTTATAAATGCATATATGATGATGTGTCTTGTATTATTATACAAATTCAATTCAAATGGGAGTAACTCATTACTAAGTGCTCATTGTAAACATTGTAAGATTTACATTTTGTCTGTATTTTTTCCAGTCAGAGAATTCAGAGAATTCACGGTTACCATGGAAATGTCCAAAATTACGGCATTCGGTCGCGGTTTACGCAATTTTAACATGCGGATTCGGTTTCTATGATGAATTTTACATAAGGATAGATGCATTTTATAAAGTTTCACTCTGGGTGTGGGGTAAATCATAAAATAAACGTCGTACAGAATGCTGCCCAAGGAAATTGTTGCTGATTGCTATGGTTACCATAATTTTAAGTTTGATTTCTGAAATTTACATATAAATATAATCCCGAGTGAAATATACGTGTATCCTGTTAACACAATCATACCACCACACGTTTATTGACAGTAATCATTGCAACAACAGTTAACATTTTGTTTGTATTTTTTCCACAGAGAATTTACGGTTACCATGGAAATGTCCAAAATTATGGCATTCGGCCGCGGTTTACGCAATTTTAACATGCAGATTCGGTTTCTACGATGAATTTCACAAACAGATAGATACATATCATAAAGTTCTACTCTGGGTAGGGGTAACTCGAAAAATAAGCGTCGTACAGAAGCCTGTCCATTAGGGTACTTGAATCACCTGAACACTGAACATTTGTCACACTCGCGCCACCATTAACACGACCTTGACCTTTGTCACCTGCAAAATATTGTTGAAACCCTTAGCCATTTTGTTATGTCGAAAAGTTTGTAAGAGTTTCTCCATCATGTAATACCTTCAATTTTACTTGAATGGTTGCTTTTATATTTGGACAGTTCATTTATCTGAACATGTGTGACATAATCACACCACCAATGGCATGACGTTGAACTTTGTGACCTTCAAAATGATACTGAAACACTTAGCCATTTTGTTATGTCGAAAGGTTTGTAAGACTTTCTCAAATGACTTTGAAATTTGTGTAAATTTCAAGTTTTTGTCGCGGCTTCTTTAGCAGCAGGCTTTTTTTGTCGTCGTCATCATCTGAAATGTCAAAAAGTTTGTACAAACTGCGTTATCATGGTATAACTTTAATATTACTTGACGGATTGCTTCCATATATGGACACTTGATACATGTAAGCATTTGGAACACATTGATGCCACCATTAACATGGCCTTTTTTATCTTCACATTTTTGCGGAAACACTTATCTATTTCTTTTGCGTCAAAAAGCTGGGATGGATTGTGGCCTAGGGGTTAGCCACCTGACCTCCAATCCGGAGGTTGAGGTTCAAAATTCGCCTTAGGCATCAAAAATACTGGTACTCTCATAGTATTTCCATCCCACTCGTCTGTCGGATGAGACTTTACTTTAATTATACTCCCCTGCAACGAGTTGTGGGGGGGGGGTATACTGGAGTCAGGTCGTCCGTCCGTTCGGGCAAACGAGAGGGCACTTTATGTGGGAATTTCAAGTGTACAGAGGGGTCTTATGTGGCTCGTAGACACATAAACACAGTTTGTAAGAATGAACGTCCGTCCGTCCGTCCGTCTTCAACCAGGTATACTTGTGGATCAATTTGTGCGTACAAAAGGCCCTTATGCATAAATTTTTAGCTCGCCTGCACAAAGTGCAGTTTCCCTTCATGGAACACCTTGGGGTAAATGTCTTATAACATATGTTTCCTTTCATGGAACACCTTGTTATTTCATACATGCATTCCTCAGATGACCCTCTATCATGCTGTAGCACATCCATGACCCACCACCCAAGCCTTACCCCAAGGTCAAGGTCACAAACTTAGCACATTCATAAACTTAACGTTGGGGTAAATTTCTTATAACATCTGTTTCCTTTCATGTTTATTTACAGGGAACGCCTTCATATTTCATACATGCATTCATCTGATGATACTCTATCGTGCTAAAGCAAATCCATGACCCACCCCACCCCATTCCCCAAGGTCAAGGTCACAAACATAGCACATTCATTAACTTAACGTTGGGGTAAATGTCTTATAACATATGTTTCCTTTCATGGAACACCTTGATATGTCATACATGCATTCCTCAGATGACCCTCTATCATGCTGTAGCAAATCCACGACCCACCACCCAACCCTTACCCCAAGGTCAAGGTCACAAACTTAGCATGTTTATAAACTTAAACGTTGGGGTAAATGTTGTGTAACTTCTGTTTCTTTACAGGGAACGCTTTGATATTTCATACATGCATTCATCTGATGATCCTCTATTGTGCTACAGAAAATCCATGACCAACCCCCACCCCTTTCCCCAAGGTCAAGGTGACAAACTTAGCCCATTCATACATACATTCCTCTTGTGAATAGCTATCATGCTATCATGCTGTAGAAAATCACCAACTTAGTGCGTTCATAAACTTAACGTTGGGTTCAATTTTGTTTAATTTCTGTTTTCAGGGAGCGCATTGATATTTCATACATGCATTCATCTTAATATGCTATTTCATGCTATAGCAAATACACGACCCACTTCCACCACTGACCCCAATTTCAAGGTCCACAGCACACCCCTTAACCCAAGGTCAAGTTATATAATATTCATGTTTTTTATACAACTGTGCCAAGTTTGAGTGAACGCTGCCAACAGGCGAGCTTTGTTGTCTTCCGACAACTCTTGTTTCTTTGCACCCAGGTGCACAAGCAGACTACTTTATTTCAGCTCACAAGGGTCTTGTGGTACTTGTCACGAAAGTTGATGCTCTAGCATTAGATATCCATTGGCAGAGTGTCCGACTACGTATCAGCATTGGACGGACTCAAATATACTCAACCAGGTATACTTGTGGATCAATTCATGCGTACAAGAGGTACTTGTGCAACACTTTTTCTTGTGCACCCAGCTGCACAAGCAGACTATTTATAGGTGCACAAGCAAGTGGGTTCACAAGTATACTGTGATGAGTCCGTCCGTCTGTCCGTCCGTCCGTCCATCTGTTCGTCCGCCCGAGAGCGCCCGCCCACCCTGCCCGCCCAGCCCGTCCGTCCGTCCGTCCATCCGTCCGTCCGAGAAATGTTGTTATAACTTTTATTTCCTTCATCTAAAATTCTTAATATTTCACACATGCATTCCTGTAAGGCTCTACTACCATGCTGTGCCAAATCCACGACTGTCCAACCCCCGCTGATCCCAAGGTCAAATACTTAGTCACTTTACAAAACTTAACATCCGATAAATATGTTATACCTTCTATTTCCTTCATCTAAAATGCTTAATATTTCACACATGCATTCCTGTAAGGCTCTACTACCATGCTGTGCCAAATCCACGACCGTCCAACCCCCGTGGATCCCAAGGTCAATTACTTAGTCTCTTTACAACACTTAACATCAGAGAAATATATGTTATAACTTCTATTTCCTTCATCTAAAATGCTTAATATTTCACACATGCATTCCTGTAAGGCTCTACTACCATGCTCTGCCAAATCCACGACCGTCCAACTCCCGCTGATCCCAAGGTCAAGGTCAAATACTTGGTCCCTTTACAAAACTTAACATCAGAGAAATAAGTTATAACTTCTATTTCCTTCATTCAAAATTTTTAATATTTCACTTGTGCATTCCTCTAAGGTTTTACTATCATGCTGTGACAAATCTATGACCATCCAACCCCCGCTGATCCCAAGGTCAAGGTCACATACTTAGTCTCTTTACAAAACTTAACATCAGAGAAATATGTTATAACTTCTATTTCTTTCATCGAAAATTCTTAATATTTCATGCATGCATTCCTGTAAGGCTCTACTATCATGCTGTGACTAATTCCCGCTGGTCTCGAGGTCAATGTCACATAGTTAGTCTCTTTACAAAACTTAACATCAGAGAAATCGGTTATAACTTCTATTGCCTTGCTCGGATCTGCTTCACATTTCACACACGCATTGCTCCAATGGACACCTTACATTCATGCCACTCCCGCTAAGCCCAGAGTCAAGGTCAAAAGCCCACACACTTGGAAATTTTTACATATTTTAGGGGTACCTGGGCCCACACGGGGGGGTATTCCGTAAGCCTCGCTTACTGACCAATCTAGTTAAACTGTGGTCCCGTCCTTTGCCTTTGCGTCATTGACCTTAGCTGTTGCTGGGACCTTAAACCCATTCACTGTCACTTTTTGCATCAAAAAGTTTGTACAAGTTTCTTCAGAATGATATAACTTTAATATTACTTAACAAATTGCTTCAATATTTGGACACGTGACACATGTGAGCATTTGGAACACCCTCATGCCGCCATTAACATGACCTTGACCTTTTTTATCTTCACATGTTTGCGAAAACTGTTTGCATGTTGCAGCAATGCTTGCTCAGTTGAACATGTGGCTGCTGGTAGAGAGCCAGCGCATGTTGTCACCGACTGCTCATGTACACATGGGCCTGAATGTGTACTCGTGCCCAAAATAGCTAGATTTATTTGTTGTGGTACAAATTTCGAGAACATGTTGAGACAGTTCTATAACCTCGGGTGCGGGTCTGTGTTGGCAGCTGATGCAGCAGGTGTCGACGGCGCCGGTGTTGAGCTGTGAGCCGGGCCGCCTAGTCGAGGAGTTCCCGCGCTGGCTGGAGAAGGTGTCGTCCCGCGCCCCCGGGGGCGTCATCCTTGTCATCGACTCCCTCGACCGCTTCCAGGTGAGGCCCCCTGCATAGCAATACCAGACCAGTGATGCCATGTTTATCTGGTGTGCCCCCTGTATAGGCAACACCAGGCTAGTGATGCCGTGTTTATCTGGTGAGGCTCCCTGTATAGCCAATACCAGGCCAGTGATGTCACGTTTATCTGGTGAGGCCCCTTGTATAGGCAATACCAGGCCAGTGACGTCATGTTTATCTGGTGTGCTCCCTGTATAGGCAACACCAGGCTACTGATGCCGTGTTTATCTGGTGAGGCCCTCTGTATAGCCAATACCAGGCCAGTGATGTCACGTTTATCTGGTGAGGCCCCCTGTATAGCCAATACCAGGCCAGTGATGCCATGTTTATCTGGTGAGACCCCTTGTATAGACAATACCAGGCCAGTGATGTCATATGTATCTGGTGTGGCCCTCTGTATACTATGCAATACCAGGCCAGTGATGTCATGTTTATCTGGTGTGGCCCCCTGTATAGGCAATACCAGGCCAGTGATGTCATGTTTATCTGGTGTGCCCCCTGTATAGGCAATACCAGGCCAGTGATGTCATATGTATTTGGTGTGGCCCTCTGTATAGGCAATACCTGGCCAGTGATGTTATGTTTATCAGGTGTGGCCCCCTGTATAGGCAATACCTGGCCAGTGATGTCATGTTTATCTGGTGTGGCCCCCTGTATAGGCAATACCAGGCCAGTGATGTCACGTTTATATGGTGTGGCCCCATGTATAGGCAATACCAGGCCAGTGATGTCATGTTTATCTGGTGTGCCCCCTGTATAGGCAATATCAGGCCAGTGATGTCATGTTTGTCTGGTGTGCCCTCTGTATAGGCAATATCAGGCCAGTGATGCCATATGTATCTGGTGTGGCCCTCTGTATACTATGCAATACCAGGCCAGTGATGTCATGTTTATCTGGTAAGGCCCCCTGTATAGGCAATACCAGGCCAGTGATGTCATGTTTATCTGGTGTGCCCTCTGTATAGGCAATACCAGGCCAGTGATGTCATATGTATCTGGTGTGGCCCTGTGATGTCAGTTTATCTGATGTGGCCCCCTATATAGGGAATACCAGGCCAGTGATGTCATGTTTATCTGGTGTGCCCTCTGTATAGGCAATACCAGGCCAGTGATGTCATATGTATCTGGTGTGGCCCTGTGATGTCAGTTTATCTGATGTGGCCCCCTATATAGGGAATACCAGGCCAGTGATGTCATCTTTATCTGGTGAGGCCCCCTGTATAGGCAATACCAGGCCAGTGATGTCATATGTATCTGGTGTGGCCCTGTGATGTCACGTTTATCTGATGTGGCCCCCTATATAGAGAATACCAGGCCAGTGATGCCATGTTTATCTGGTAAAGCCCACCTGTACTGGTAATCTGGTAATGCACACCTGTATAGGCAATACCAGGCCAGTGATGCCATGTTTATCAGGTGTGGCCCACTGTATAGGCAATACCAATGTGTATTACACGTGTACGAACCGTATTATACGTTTAAACAACGTATAATACATGTCACGTAGTTTACGTTGTATACGTTGTTTTCAAACCGTATAAAATACGGTTCGTTAGTGTAATACGCATTGTCAGTCAGTTTAAAAGCGTTGTATACGTTGTTTAAACGTATAATACGGTTCATACACGTGTAATACACATTGTCAAACTGTTTAGTTTTAAAGCGTGTAATACGTTTAGCTTCAAGGCGTATAACACGCTTTGGTGTATACATATGTAGCGAGGAGAAAGAGTTGAAACGTGTACAACGCTTTACCTGGAAGCGTGTAGCTATATGAAAGCGTTGAAACGTGTACAATGGTCACACGTTTTAAAGCGATTACCTGTTCGGCCCCGATCGCTTCGAGGCGTCCTTGTTTCGTCCCTTTTAAAATATCGCGAATACATACCCTCAGATCGAGTTCAAAGTACATCGGCGGTGTGATTTAGCACTTCTATTGATCCCTAATCCCTGATGCCTAATGAGTCACGCTTTTAACACGACAGATGTACCTTGTCGTCTATCAAAATGTTTGCGAATTGTAGATCACGTGAGCCGGCTCATCTGCGGCATTCCTACGTACATGTACATTTTATATACCTACACAAAAATGACCCCTAATACAGCGTAATGTAACAGTTCCGAACTTAATATGGAATAGCCCGGGCCGATAGTCCGTGTCAGTTACTTGGGGTTAAATATTACGAACACAGATAAACATAGTGCATGGTTTCTTTATTAGCTCACCTGAGCGAAGCTCATGTGAGCTATTGTTACCGCAATGTGTCCGTCGTCGTCCGTCGTCGTCCGTCGTCCGTCCGTGAACATTTTCAAACGTCTTCTCCTCGGTAACCATTGGGCCTATAGTCACCAAACTTCATGGTCATGGTCCTTAGGTAGGGGGATTACACAATTGTTAAAATGACGTCATTACGTAATCCAAGATGGCCGCCGTCTAAAAATAGCACAAATTCTTAAAAAATCTTCTTCTCAAGAACCGCCAACCGGATTTCGACAAAACTTGGTAGGAATGATCGATGTACATTGCTCTTTCAAAGTTGTTAAAATGGTGACCCCGGGGTCAAAAATGGGCGTGGCCCGTGGGGTCAAATTGGGGTCAAATTTTATTTTTGACCGAATATGGTCATGTCATGTACCAAATTGAAGGTAACAATGAGGCGATCACTCTGGTGCATGTCTTGTCGAAACCAGATGGTTATGTCATCCAAGATGGCCGCCGAAAGATCAAAAGGTCGTTCTTTTATTAGAGATTTCAAAATTCTTCTTCACATGGACCGCTTGGCCCATGGTAGCCAAACTTAAAAATTATGGTCCATGGGTGAAGCCTTTTCACATTTGTTAAAATGGAGGTCATCGCTAATCCAAGATGGCCGCCGTCTAAAAATAGCATAAATTCTTAAAAAATCTTCTTCTCATGAACTGCTAGCCGGATTTCGATGAATCTTCTTAGGAATGATCGATGTACAAAGCTCTTTCAGAGTTGTTAAAATGGTGACCCCGGGGTCAAAAATGGGCGTGGCCCGTGGGGTCAAATTGGGGTCAAATTTTATTTTTGACCGATTATGGTCATGTTATATATCAAATCGAAGGTATCAATGAGGCGACCACTCTGGTACATTTTTTGTTGAAATTGGATTGTTATGTCGTCCAAGATGGCCGCCGAAATGTCAAAAGGTCGTTCTTTTATTAGAGATTTCAAAATTCTTCTTCACATGAACCGCTTGGCCCATGGTTGCCAAACTTAAAAGTTATGGTCCATGTGTGAAGCCTTTTCAGATTTATTAAAATGGAGGTCATCGCTAACCCAAGATGGCTGCCGTCTAAAAATAGCATAAATTCTTAAAAAAATCTTCTTCTCATGAACTGCTAACCGGATTTCGATGAAACTTGGTAGGAATGATCGATGTACAAAGCTCTTTCAGAGTTGTTAAAATGGTGACCCCGGGGTCAAAAATGGGCGTGGCCCGTGGGGTCAAATTGGGGTCAAATTTTATTTTTGACCGATTATGGTCATGTTATATATCAAATCGAAGGTATCAATGAGGCGACCACTCTGGTACATTTTTTGTTGAAATCGGATTGTTATGTTATCCAAGATGGCCGCCGAAATGTCAAAAGGTTGTTCTTTTATTATTTCAAAATTCTTCTTCACATGAACCGCTTGGCCCATGGTTGCCAAACTTAAAAGTTATGGTCCATGGGTGAAGCCTTTTCAGATTTATTAAAATGGAAGTCATCGCTAATCCAAGATGGCCACCGTCTAAAAATAGCATATATTCTTAAAAAATCTTCTTCTCATGAACCGCTGGCCGGATTTCGACTAAACTTGGTAGGAATTATCGATTTACAATGCACTTTCAAAGTTGTGAAAATGGTGACCCCGGGGTCAAAAATGGGCGTGGCCCGTGGTGTCAAATTTTATTTTTGACCGAATATGCTCATGTCATATATCAAATTGAAGGTATCGATGAGGCGATTGCTTTGGTGCAATATTTGTCGGAATCTGATGATTATGTCATCCATGATGGCCACCAAAAGGTCCATTTATTCAAGATTTTGAACGTCTTTTTCTCAGGAACCACATGGCCGATGCTGGACAAACTTCATAGGAAGTTAAGATCCTTGGGTGAAGCATTTTCAAATTTGGTAAAATGAGAGTCATCGCTTAATCCAAGATGACCACCATCTAAAAATAGCACAATTTGTTTAAAACACATGAACTCAATGTCACATTCTCCTCTGGTGTCCATGGAGTCAGGTGAGCGAATTAGGGCCATCATGACCCTCTTGTTTTATTTTAACATCATCAGAAATGGCGAGTCTAGGAACTCTTGTATCTTTACGCTGAAGCCAGTCTATTTCAATCACTAATCCGCTATACACCTGTCCCACGCGTGTGTTAAGAAAAATCGATATTTGGAGAAACTGAATACACAGCGAGCTGCACAATGGTTTAACACGGATATGGCCCGCGGATATGTGTCATAATTACTTGGTGGTCAAAACCGGTAAATTTACAAGGTTTATAGCGAAATAGCAGCCGACTGGCAATTTTTCTCGGACCGATTTTTAAGACTAGTTTTCAAATCTCAATCGGTCTGAGAGTTCAAAAATCGGTCCAGAACCGGAAAACTGAAAATTTTAGAAGCCCTGCAGTCTAGAAGTATATATACACACACGAAGAACGATCTGAGCATGCGCATTCTACGCGATACACGGTTGGCATACCAAAACATGTAATGCGTTAAAACCCGTGGAAATGTGTTATACGTATAACACGGTTTCATCTGTAAGGTGCTGTGTACATGTAGAAGCGTGTAACCGTTCGTCAAAGAAAGTGTTACATCGTTTAAACGGTTTACCTTAGCGTTGTATACGTTTACAACTGTTGTACACGGATTACACGCTTTTGAAACTCAATGCGTTGAACACGGTTTGTTCGACTTTCGCGCATGCGCAAGAGTGGGGAAACGCAACGCATGGCCGAAAACGTATAACACGTAGATGACACACGGTTTGAAACTACACTAACGGAAACTCCACGGATACGCAACGCACAACACTTTGTACACGTATAAACCCGGAACATTTTGACAGAAACGACTGTACCAGGCCAGTGATGCCATGTTTATCTGGTGAGGCCCCCTATATAGGGAATATCAGGCCAGTGATGCCATGTTTATCTGGTGAGGCCCCCTGTATAGGCAATATCAGGCCAGTGATGCCATGTTTATCTGGTGAGGCCCCCTGTATAGGCAATACCTGGCCAGTGATGCCATGTTTATCTGGCGAGGCCCCCTGTATAGGCAATACCAGGCCAGTGATGCCATGTTTATCAGGTGAGGCCCCCTGTATAAGCAATACCAGGCCAGTGATGCCATGTTTATCAGGTGTGGCCCCCTGTATAGGCAATACCAGGCCAGTGATGCCATGTTTATCAGGTGTGGCCCCCTGTATAGGCAATACCAGGCCAGTGATGCCATGTTTATCACGTGTGGCCCCCTGTATAGGCAATACCAGGCCAGTGATGCCATGTTTATCAGGTGTGGCCCCCTGTATAGGCAATACCAGGCCAGTGATGCCATGTTTATCTGTTGTGGCCCGCAGTAATACCAGGCCAGTGATGTCATGTTTATCTGGTGTGGCCCCCTGTAACACCAGGCCAGTGATGCTATGTTTATCTGTTGGTGGCCCCCTATATAGGCAATATCAGGCCAGTGATGTCACGTTTATCTGGTGTGGCCCCCTGTATAGGCAATACCAGGCCAGTGATGTCATGTTTATCTGGTGTGGTCCCCTATATATGCAATACCAGGCCAGTGATGCCATGTTTATCTGGTGCGGCCCCCTGTATAGGCAATACCTAGCCAGTGATGTCATGTTTATCTGGTGATGCGCCCTGTATAGGCCATACCAGGCCAGTGATGCCATGTTTATCAGTTTTTTATAGGGCATACAAAGGCCATGATGCCTGTTTATCAGGTGGGCTGTATAGGCAATACCAGGCCAGTGATGCCATGTTTATCACGTGTGGCCCCTGTATAGGCAATACCCGGCCAGTGTGCCATGTTTATCAGGTGGGACCCTGTATAGGCATACCAGGCCAGTGATGCCATGTTTTTTATCGTGAGGTCTGTATAGTCAAGGCCAGTGATGCATTTATCATGTGAGGCCCCCTATAGCATACCAGGCCAGTGATGTCATGTTTATCACTGTGCCCCCTGTAATAGGCAATACCAGGCCAGTGATGCCATGTTTATCAGTGTGCTGTGATAGGCCCCCAATACCAGGCCAGTGATGCCATGTTTATCACGTGATAGGCATACAGGCCAGTTTAGGATGCATGGTTTATCAGTGGTGCCCCCTGTATAGGCAATACCAGGCCAGTGATGCCATGTCATCTTGTTTATGGCCCGCAGTGAATGGCCATGCCAGTGATCATGTTTATGCTGTTTATCGCCCCCTGTACACCAGGCCAGTGATGCTATGATATCTGTGCCCCCTATAGGCCCCCATATCAGCCAAATGATGTCACGGTTTATCTGTGTGGCCCCCTGTAATACAATACCAGGCCAGTGATGGTCATGTTTATCTGGTGTGGCTGTATAGCATACCAGGCCAGTGCCAGTTTATCAGGCCATGGCCACCCTATAGGCCAATACCTACCAGTGATGTCATGTTTATCTGGTGATGCTGATGGCCTACCAGCCAGTGTGCCATGTTATCAGGTGATGGCTAATCAGGCAATACAGGCCAGTGATGTCATGTTGATCTGGTGATGCCCCCTGTATAGGCAATAGCACGCCAGTGATGTCATGTTGATCTGGTGATGCCCCCTGTATAGACAATAGCACGCCAGTGATGTCATGTTTATCTGGTGATGCCCCCTGTATAAGCAATATCAGGCCAGTGATGTCATGTTTATCTGGGGATGCCCCCTGTATAGGCAATACCAGGCCAGTGATGTCATGTTTATCTGGTGATGTCCCCTGTATAGGCAATATCAGGCCAGTGATGCCATGTTTATCTGGTGAGGCCCCCTGTCTTGGCAATACCAGGCCAGTGATGTCATGTTTATCTGGTGTGACCCCCTGTATGGGCAACACCAGGCCAGTGATGTCATGTTTATCTTGTGATGTCCCCTGTATAGGCAATATCATGCCAGTGATGCCATGTTTATCTGGTGATGCCCCCTGTGTAGGCAATACCAGGCCAGTGATGCCATGTTGTCTGGTGATGCACCCCCCCCCCCTGTATAGGCAATATCAGGCCAGTGATGCCATGTTTATCTGGTGAGGCCCCCTGTATAGGCAATATCAGGCCAGTGATGCCATGTTTATCTGGTGATGTCCCTTGTATTATAGGCAATACCAGGTCAGTGATGTCACGTTTATGAGGTGTGGCCCCCTATATAGGCAATACCTGGCCATTGATGCCATGTTTATCCGGTGTTGCTCCCAGCAACACCAGGTCATTGATGCTATGTTTATCTGTTGTGGCCCCCTGTATAGGCAATACCAGGCCATTGATGCAATGTTTATCTGGTGTGGCCCGCTATAATACAAGGCCAGTGATGTCATGTTTATCTGGTGTGGCCCCCAGTAATACTAGGCCAGTGATGCCATGTTTCTCTGGTGTGGCCCCCAGTAATACCAGGCCAGTGATGCCATGTTTATCTAGTGTGGCCCAGTAATACCAGGCCAGTGATGCCATGGTTATCTGTTGTGGCCCCCTATATAGGCCATACCAGGCCAGTGATACCATGTTTACCTTATGTGGCCTCTGTACAGACAATACCAGGCCAATGATGCCACGTTTATCTGGTGTGGCCCCCAGTAATACCAGGCCAGTGATGCCACGTTTATCTGGTGTGGCCCCAAGTAATACCAGGCCAGTGATGCCACGTTTATTTTGTGTGGACCCCAGTAATACCAGGCCAGTGATGCCATGTTTATCAGGTGTGGCCCCCTGTATAGGTAATACCTGGCCAATGATGTCATGTTTATCTGGTGTGGCCCCTGTACAGGCAATATCAGGCCGATGATTTCATGTTTATCTGGTGAGGCCCCCTGTATAGGCAATATCAGGCCAGTGATGCCATGTTTATCTGGTGTGCCCCCAGTAATACCAGGCCAGTGATGCCATGTTTATCTGGTATGGCCCCCAGTAATACCAGGCCAGTGATGTCATGTTTATCAGGTGTGGCCCCCTGTATAGGCAATATGTGGCCAATGATGTCATGTTTATCTGGTGTGGCCCCTGTATAGGCAATATCAGGCCAGTGATGTCATGTTTATCTGGTGAGGCCCCTTGTATAGGCAATATCAGGCCAGTGATGCCATGTTTATCTGGTGTGCCCCCAGTAATACCAGGCCAGTGATGCCATGTTTATCTGGTTTGGCCCCCAGTAATACCAGGCCAGTGATGCCATGTGTATCACGTGTGGCCCCCTGTATAGGCAATACCAGGCCAGTGATGTCATGTTTATCAGGTGTGGCCCCCTGTATAGGCAATACCAGGCCAGTGATGCCATATTTTCTGGTGTGCCCCCAGTAATACCAGGCCAGTGATGTCATGTTTATCTGGTGTGCCCCCAGTAATACCAGGCCAGTGATGCCATGTTTATCTGGTGTGCCCCCAGTAATACCAGGCCAGTGATGTCATGTTTATCTGGTGTGCCCCCAGTAATACCAGGCCAGTGATGCCATGTTTATCTGGTGTGCCCCCTGTAATACCAGGCCAGTGATGTCATGTTTATCACGTGTGGCCCCCTGTATAGGCAATATCAGGCCAGTGATGCCATGTTTATCTGGTGTGCCCCCAGTAATACCAGGCCAGTGATGCCATGTTTATCTGGTTTGGCCCCCAGTAATACCAGGCCAGTGATGCCATGTTTATCACGTGTGGCCCCCTGTATAGGCAATACCAGGCCATTGATGTCATGTTTATCACATGTGGCCCCCTGTATAGGCAATATCAGGCCAGTGGTGCCATGTTTATCTGGTGTGCCCCCAGTAATACCAGGCCAGTGATGCCATGTTTATCTGGTTTGGCCCCCAGTAATACCAGACCAGTGATGCCATGTTTATCACGTGTGGCCCCCTGTATAGGCAATACCAGGCCATTGATGTCATGTTTATCTGGTGTGCCCCCAGTAATACCAGGCCAGTGATGCCATGTTTATCACGTGTGGCCCCCTGTATAGGCAATATGAGGCCAGTGATCCCATGTTTATCTGGTTTGGCCCCCAGTAATACCAGGCCAGTGATGCCATGTTTATTATCACGTGTGGCCCCCTGTATAGGCAATATCAGGCCAGTGATCCCATGTTTATCTGGTTTGGTCCCCAGTAATACCAGGCCAGTGATGCCATGTTTATCACGTGTGGCCCCCTGTATAGGCAATATCAGGCCAGTGATCCCATGTTTATCTGGTTTGGCCCCCAGTAATACCAGGCCAGTGATGCCATGTTTATCACGTGTGGCCCCCTATATAGGCAATATCAGGCCAGTGATCCCATGTTTATCTGGTTTGGTC